>PVJN01020222.1:0-36044 GCA_004026805.1 Lasiurus borealis | reverse complement strand
CACAGGGCTGCACCAGTCTGCATTCCCACCAACAGTGCACAAGGGTTTTCTACGCATCCTTGCCAACACTTGTCGTTTGTTGATTTGTTGATGATTGCCATTCTGACCGGTGTAAGATGGTATTGCATTGCAGTTTTGATCTGCACCTCTCTGATGATTAGTGACTTTGAACATGTTTTCATGTGTCTCTTGGCCTTCCCTCTGTCGTCTTTTGAAAAGGTACTATTTAGGTCCGTTGCCCATTTTTTAATTGGATCATTTATCTTCCTTTTATTAAGTTGTATAAGTTGGCTATAGATTTTGGAGATTAAACCTTTATCAGTGATAACATTTGCAAATATGTTCTTTCCATACAGTGGGCTTTCTTGTTGTTTTGTTGATGGTTTCTTTTGCTGTGCAAAAGCTTTTTATTTTAATGTAGTCCCATTTGTTTATTTTTTTCTTTAGCTTCATTTGCCTTTGGAGCAGTATCAGTGAAGAAGTTCCTTGGGCATATGTCTGAGATTGTGCTGCCTGTGGATTCCTCTAGTATTTTTCTGGATTCCCTTCTAATGTTTAAGTCTTGTATCCATTTTGAGTTTATTTTTGTATTTGGTGTAATTTGGTGGTCCAGTTTCATTTTTTTCCATGTATCTGTCCAATTTTACCAATACCATTTATTGAAGAGGCTATCTTGGCTCCATTGTTTGTTCATGCCTCCTTTATCAAATATTAATTGAGCATAGTGCTTCGGGTGGATATCGGGGTTCTATATTTTATTCCATTGGTCTGTATGTCTATTATTGTGTCAGTACCAGGCTGTTTTGAGAACAGTTGCTTTGTAATATAGCTTGAAATCTGGTATTGAGATCTTACCTACTTTATTCTTCTTTCTCAGAATTGTTGTAGCTATTTGTGGTCTATTTTTGTTCCAGATGAATCTATGAAGAATTCTTTCTAGGTCTATGAAATATGTCATTGGTATTTCAATGGGTAGTGCATTGAATCTATAGATTGCTTTGGGTAGTATGGATATTTTAATGATGTTGATTTTCCAAATCCATGAGCATGGTATGCTTTTCCATCTGTTAACATCGTCCTCTATCTCTTTTTTCAGTGTCCTGTAGCTTTCTGCATATAGGTCTTTTACCTCTTTAGTTAGGTTTATTCCTAGGTATCTTAATATATTTGGTGCGATGGTGAATGGGATTGCTTTTTTACTCTCTCTGTAATTTCACTATTAGTGTATAGAAATGCGACAGACTTCTTAGCATCAATTTTGTATCCTGCTACATTGCCGAATTCATTAATTAAGTCAATTAGTTTTGTAATGGAGTCCTTTAGGTTTTTTATGTCATCTGCAAATAAGGACAGCTTTACTTCTTCTTTTCCAATTTGGATGCCTTTTATTTCTTCTTTTTGTGTAAGTCAATGGCTAATACTTCCAGTACTATGACAAACAGGAGAGGTGGGTGTGGGCATCCCTGTACTATTCCTGTTCTTAGGGGAAATGGTTTTAGTTTTTGCCCATTGAGTATGATGTTTGCTGTGGGTTTATCATATATGGCTTTTATGATGTTGAGGTATGCTCCTTCTATTCCCACTTTGCTGAGAGTTTTTATCAAGAAAGGGTGTTGGGTTTTGTCAAATGCTTTTTCTGAATCAATTGATATGACTATGTAATTTTTAATTCTCAATTTCTTTTTGTGATGTATCACATTTATTGATTTGCAGATATTGTACCATCTCTACATTCCTGGGATGAATCCTACTTGGTCATGGTGTATGATCTTTCTGATGTACTGCTGAATCCGATTTGCTAGAATTTTGTTGAGGATTTTGGCATGTATGTTCATGAGAGATATTGGTCTATACTTCTCTTTCCCTGTGTTGTCTTTATCTGGTTTTGGTATTAGGGTGATGCTGGCTTCATGGAAGGTGTTTGGAAGTGTTCTTTCTTCTTGAATGTTTTTGAATAGTCTGAGGAGGATAGGTTTCAATTCTTTCTTGAATTTTTGGTATAACTCTCCTGTGTAGCCATCTGGTCCTGGGCTTTTATTAGCCGGAAGCTTTTTGATGACTGCTTCAATTTCTTCCATGGTTATTGGATTATTGAGATATTTAGATTTCACCTCATTGAGTTTTGCAAGGTTATATTTTTCTAGGAAAATGTCCATTTCTTGCAGGTTTTCCAATTTGTTGGAATAGAGTTGTTCATAGTATTTTTTAACAATCCTTTGCATTTCTGCAGGGTCTGTTGTTATTTCTCCTCTTTCATTTCTGATTTTGTTTATTTGGGTCTTCTCTCTTTGCTTCTTTTTGAGCCTGGCTAGAGGTCCATCAATCTTGTTTATCCTTTCAAAGAACCACCTCTTGGTTTTGTTGATCTTTTGAATTGTTTCTTTGGTCTTCAAGTTGTTTTTCTCTGCTCTGATCTTCATTATTTTCGTCCTTCTGCATACACTGGGCTTATCTTGTTGCTCTCGTCCTAGCTCTTTGTATTGGAGGGTTAGGTAATTTATTACCATTGTTTCCTGTTGTTTGCAGTAGGATTGTAGGGCTATGAACTTCCCTTTCAAGACTGCTTTCACTGTGTCCCATAAATTTTGTATTTTTGTGTTGTCATTGTCATTTGTTGCCATGATGTTTTTTATTTCTTCCTTTATATCTCTGGTTACCCAGTCGTTGTTTAATAGCATCCTATTTAGTCTCCATGTGTTTGATTTCTTTCTATTTTTTTATTATTGTTGATTTCCAGTTTTATGCCACTGTGGTCTGAGAAAATGCTTTATATGATTTCTGTCTTCTTGAATTTGAAGAGACTTTTCTTATGACCCAACATGCAATCTATCTTTGAAAATGACCCATGTGCACTGGAGAAGAATGTATATTCTGCGGCTTTGGGGTGAACTGTTCTGAAGATGTCAATTAATTCCTTCTGGTCTAGTGAGTCATTTAGGATTGATGTTTCTTTGCTGATTTTTTGTTTAGAGGATTTGTTCAGTGGTGACAGTGGGGTATTAAAGTCTCCTACTATGATTGTATTGCTGTCAATCTCTCCCTTAATACTCTCCAGGAGTTTTTTATGTATTTTGGTCCTCCTAATTTGGGTGCGTACATGTTTACCAGAGTGATTTCTTCTTGTTGGATTGTTCCCTTAAGTATTATGAAGTGTCCTTCTTTATCTCTTCTTATGTCCTTCACTTTGAGATCTAATTTGTCAGATATAAGTATTGCAACCCTAGCTTTTTTTTTCATTTCCATTTGCCTGAAATACCATCTTCCATCCCTTCACCCTCAATCTGTGAGCATCTCTTTTCCTGAGGTAGGTTTCTTATAGACAGCAGTTATGTGGATCATGTTTTCTTATCCAATCGATTACCCAATGTCTCTTGATTGGAGCATTTAATCCATTTACATTTAAAGTTATTATTGATAGGTATTTATCTGTCGCCAATTTTAGTCTTTAGCCCAGAGTTCCTTCTTTGCTTCCTATTTCTTTTTATTACAGCAGACCCTTTAACATTTCTTGCATTGCTGGTTTGATGGTAATATATTCCCTTAATTTTTTTTGTGAGTGTGTGAAACTTCTGATTTCATCTTCAATTTTGATTGAAAGCCTTGCAGGGTACAGTGTTCTTCGATTCAGACCCTTCCTTTGTATGACTTTGTATATTTCATTCCATTCTCTTCTGTCCTCATGAGTTTCTGTTGAAAAATCAGTAGCTAGTCTCATGGGGGTTCCTTTGTAGGCAACTTTCTGTTTCTCTCTGGCCACTTTTAAGAATCTTGCTTTGTCATTGCTGTTTGGCAATTTTATTATAATGTGCCTTGGTGTCGGTTTCATGGGGTTCATTTTGCTTGGAATTCTGTGAGCGTCTTGGATTTGTGTGGCTTTTCCTTTCCTATATTGGGTAAATTTTCTGTCATTATTTCTTCAAACAGGTTCTCTAATTCTTGCTCAGTTCCCACTCTTTCTGGAACCCCAATTATGCGGATGTTGTTTTTTTTTATGTGTGTGTGTGTTATCCCAAAGTTCCCTTAGGCTCTCCTCTTGCTTTTTAATTTTTTTTTTCTAGAAGCTGCTGTACTTGGTTATTTTTTCCTACCAAGTCTTCTAGCTCACTCATGTGGTCCTCTGCTTATTCTAATCTACCTTTGATGCTTTCTATTGAGTTCTTTAAAGCAGTTATGTCATTTTTTATTTCTTTGTGCATTTCTTCTTGCTTCTTCTTCATTTTCTCTTGGCTCTTAGTCAGATTGTCGATTTTGTCTTCCATTCTTTTCAGGCACCTTATGATCATTTCTCTGAATTCTTTCTCTGGCAGTCTTATTTCTGCTTCTATTTCATTTACTTCCTTTTCTGGTGATACCTGCCTATCTTTTGTATGCGGGCTGTTTCTTCTTCTGTCCATGGTTTTTCTTCTCTGGGTGTCCGGTTATGTAGTTCTCTCTCCTACGTTGATTCGATGGCACAAACTACAACATGACCCGGTACAGCACAGAAGTCACTGAAGAGAAAGTATTCACTATGTTAATAATCACCAATAAAGTGAACACCAATGAAAGTCAAATTAGGGGAAGTAGAGAAAGAAGAAGAGGAAAATGAGGGAAAAAGAAAGAAAAGAAGTGCCAAAATCAGATTGGGTGAGGGATAAAAAAATAAGTAACTAAATGATCAAAAAATAAAATAAAATAAAATAAAAAGGAGAAGAAAAAGAAAAGAGGAAGATAAACAAAGTCAGAGAGAAAAGAAAGTGGATAAAAGGGAAAAGGGGAACAAAATATAGATGTCAGGACAAAACTCCAATAGAACAGTCACTAATCCCAATAAAGGCCAGCAACCAGTACCTAGAGATTAATACAAACTGTAAATAACAACTGGTATCGAGGGAGAAGAAGGAAAAGGGAGGTAGTAAACAAAGCAAGCAAAAAGCAAAATAAAAAAAGTAGAATAAGCTAAAACAATCTTACAAAAAGTATAAAAAATTGATATAGTGTTCAGGCAAATAGCAACAAAAGAACATAGGGAAAAACCATTTTTTGGATATTGAAGATAAGAAGAGAGTGGTTTGTATGGAATTGTAGTAGGGGATTTGAAATTAGATATATAAGTGGGGTGAAATTTTAACCAGGTAAAGAGAAAGAATAGGGAGAATCTAAAGTTGGAAAAGGTAAAGAGAAACAAGACAACAAAATGGGGAAAGTTAGGAGGAAAGTGTTGGTATAAAAGTAGAGTTGAGTTGGAGTAAAACTATGCTAAAGGAAAGATGAAAATAGAATGTAAAACTCTAATCCCAAAGTAAAGGGAAAACAAAATGACACTTGTTTTTTTCCCAAAAAGATAAAATACTAGTAGTAATAATACTAGTTGAAAACAAAAATATAATAATTAAAAAGGTAAAATCAGAATGAAAAAAAAATAGTCTTTTGATTAAAATATGTAAAAAATAAAAAAATAAAAATTAAAAAAAAAGAAAAAAATTGTCAGTCACTTCCACTATTATTCTGCTTGCCACTCCCGTTTCCCAGTAGGGAAGGTATTGCAGTTCCTTGTGTTACACTGTTGTGGTTATGCAAGAGTCAATTTGTGCATCATCCACTGAGTGGCAGTGTTTCAGAATTGATCTCTGAGACAAAGCACAGGACCTCTCTAGGCTGTACTCAGATCCTGCTACTCTGTGGTTCTCAAAACCGGTTTGTGGGGATTTTGCAGCTGGGACACTGTAATAATTTGCAAGCTGTCCTTCTGCCTCAGATAAAAACGAGTCATTTTCCAGAGGTCCCCTTTGTCAACAGCTCGGAGAATCTGCCTCCACACTTAGGGATCACGCAGTGCCCCAGCTCTGAGGACCTCTCCAGAGGCAGCTCTCAAGCAGCCTGGCTTCCACAGTGTGCGAATCTCTGTTTTAAGGGGCAGGAGACCTCACTTTATCCCAGGCGAAATCTGACCTTTCCATGTGCCATGTGGATCTCTGAATCTGCTGCATGTCTGTGCTGATTGGAGAGGGGTGTTCTGGGTCCCCTGCTGTTCAGTGAGTAATTCAGCCACAGCTTTTCAGATCGACACAGACATCCACCTCCCTCTGCAAGATGGCTTGGTCTTCGCGTTCACGCTGGTGGCTCCGGCCGACAAAAACCCCATGGCAGTGGGGCTGCCTGGCCAGGAGACCCCCGTCCAGCAGTTCCCCGCCTTCTCCTAGACGATAACTGACTCTTAACTTGCCAACAAACACTCCCCGTGCAACTCTGCCCAGCGACATAGCTCCAGAGGCATCCATCTATTCTGCCACCATTTATTTTTCTCAAAATTTTGTATCTTTAAATTGATTTAACTTAAATTTTTTTTTTCTTACACATTATGGCTAGAAATTATCTACACATTATGTATTTCTTCTTCTATGCCTAGTGCCCTTCTAAGCACAGTGAGTTACACACACACACCCACACACACACACACACACACACAAATGCACAAACTGAGAAATATGATACCGTTTTTAAACGCTACTAAATGTACAAAGAATTAACACAATCCCTCTTGAACTCTAAAACCAGAAGAAAAATAAATAGTTTATAACTCATTTTGAAGCCCAGCAGTGCCTTGATATCAAAGCTGGACAAAGGCATCACAAGAAAAGAACCACAGATAATATAACTTAAACATAGAGATGCAAAAAATTCTCAATGAATACTAGCAAATTGATTTCAATAACATATTAAAAGGATTATACTAGTGAGATTTATCTCAAGAATGCACTGGTGATTCAATACACTAACATAAATCAATGTAATGTACCACTTTAATAGAGTGAAGTTTAAAAACAACAAAAACACCAACTCATGATCATCTTAGTGGATGCAGATAAGGCATCTGACACAATTCAATAGCCTTTCATGACAGGAAAAAACATAACAAAATAGAAGGAAACTTCCTAAATAAAACAAAGGACATCCATGAACAATGTACAGTCAATGGTGAAAGAGTAAAGTTTTCCCCATAAGATCAGGAACAGGGGAAAAAATCAGTGCTCTAGTCACTTTTATTCAATATTACACAGCCCTTACAGTCAGAGCAATTGGGGAACAAAAGAAATAATCAATCATATTGGAAAGAAAGAAGTAAAATTAACACTATTTAGTGATGGCATGATCTTTATGTAGAGAAAATCTTCCCACTCCTACAAAAAACAACAACTATTAGAGCTAATACACAAATGTATAAAAGTTGCAGTATACAAGATCAATATACAAAAATTAGTTGTGTATGCTGGTGTAGCTCCATTGGTTGGAGTTTTGTCAGCTACATCAGAAGGTGGTGGATTTGATTTTCAGTCAGGGCACTTGAAGGAGGCAACCAACAGATATTTCTCTCTCACATTACTGTCTGTTTCTCTCTATCTCTCTCAAATTAGTTTTTTAAAAAAGGTCATATTTCTGTAAACTAACAATAAACAATCCAAAATTAAATTTAAAAAATTCTATTTATATTAGTATCAAAAAGTATAAATTATCCAGGAATAAATTTTACCCAAAAGTGCAAAATTTACACACTAACACTATATAACATTGATGAAAAAAAATTGAAAAACCTAAATAAATGAACACACATCTTGTGTTAATGGATTGGAAGATTCAAAATTGTTAAAATGACAATACTCGCTGAACTGGACTGTGCATTTAATATAATACCTGTCAAAATTCCCCAATATTTTTATTCAAATTTAGACAAGCTGATTTTAAAATTTGTGTGGAATTTCAAGAGACCTCAAATATCCAAAATAATATTAAAAAGTAACAAAGTTGGAGGGCTCCCATCTCACAATTTTAAAACACACTACAAACTATAGTACTCAAATCACTGTGGACATAAAGATAAAGATAAAAGAAATAAATTTGAAAGCCCAGAAATATACTCACCAACCATATTTATTTATTTTAAATTTATTTATTAAGTTGTTACACATGTGTCCTTAATCCCCCATTACCTCCCCCCCTCATTACCCTCACTCATGCTCTCAGACCTGTCTGTGTCCATTGGTTAAGCTTATATGCATGCATATAAGTCCTTTTGGTTGATTACTCCCCCTACCTCCAACCTCTCTTACCTTCCCTCTGAGGTTTGATAGTCTGATTCATGTTTCTCTGTCTCTGGATCTGTTTTTGTTCATCAGTTTATGTTGTTCATCATATTCCATAAATTAGTGAGATCACATGATATTTATCTTTCTCTGACTGGCTTATTTCACTTAGCATAATGCTCTCCAGTTCCATCCATGCTGTTGTAAATGATAAGATCTCTCCTTTTTTTTTTTTTACTGCAGCAGAGTATTCCATTGTGTAGATGTACCACGATTTTTTAATCCAGTCATCTGCTGATGGGGATTTAGGCTGTTTCCAAATCTTAGCTATGATGAATTGTGCTGCTATGAACATAGGGGTGCATATATCCTTTCTAATAGGTGTTTCTGGTTTCCTAGGATATATTCCTAGAAGTGGGATTACTGGGTCAAATGGGAGTTCCGTTTTTAGTTTCTTGAGGAAACTCCATACTGTTCTTCACAGTGGCTGCACCAGTCTGCATTCCCACCAGCGGTGCACAAGGGTTCCTTTTTCTCCACATCCTCACCAGTACTTGTTGTTTGTTAATTTGTTGATGGTTGCCATTCTGACAGGTGTGAGATGGTACTGCCTTGTCATTTTGATTTGCATCTCTGGGATGATTAGGGATTTTGACCATGTTTTCATATGCCTCTTGGCCTTCCTCCTATCTTATTTAAAAAAGTATCTGTTTAAATCTGTTGCCCATTTTTTGATTGGTTTGTTTATCTTTCTTTTGTTAAGTTGTATGTAAACTCATATTGTTTAGTCATTTCATTTTAGACTTAGGGGTCAATACCAGTCAGTGGAGAAAAAGTATGTGAACAAATGGTACAACTGGATATCCACATGGCAAAAGAGAATTTGAACCCTTATCTAAAACATCATACAAAAATTAGCTGTAAATATATACATGACTTTAATATAAGAGTTAAAACATAAAATTCTTAGAAGAAAACATAGGAGTACATCATTATGACTTCAGAATTGGCAATAGTTTTTTAGATATGACATCAAAAGCAGAAGCAAGAAAATTAAAGTTATATAAATTGGACTTCATCAAAATTAGATACTCATGTTCATTAAATGACACTTTCAAGCAAGTGGCAACAAGCAGAAGACAGAAAATATTGCAAATCATATATTTGGTAAGAGTCTGTCATCTAAAATATATGAAGAACTCTTACAACTCAACAACAGAAAGGCAAACAACTCAATTTAAAAATGGGTCAAAGGTTTTCATAGCCATTTCACCAAACAAGATACATATGGCCAACACATAAAATGATGCTCAACATTATTAGTCATTAAGGAACTAAAAATCAAAGCCATAATCAGATACGACATTGCAGCCAGTAAAATGGCTATAATAAAAAACCTGAAAATAGCAAGTATTGTCAGTGATGTGGAAAAATTGGGACACTTATAAATTGTTGGTGGGAATTTAAATTCATTCAGCCGATATGAAAAACAGTTTGATGGCTCTAAAAAGTTGTACATAGAATTACCATGTGTCTTAGAAATTCCACTTCTAAGCATATACTAGTATTCAAGAGAACTAAAAACATATTCAAATGAAAACATGCACACGGATATTCAGAGCAGTATTATTTGAAATTGCCAAAAGGTAGAAAACAATATCTAACATTTCTTGAATGCATAAAAGAAATATGGTATATCCACACAATAGAATATCACTCCACCATACAAAGGAACGATGTACTGATACATGCTACCACAAAGATGAAACTTGAAAATATTATCCTACATGAAAGAAGCTAGGCATAAAACTTACATTTTTTTGTCTGATTCGCTTTATATAAAATGTTCAAAATATGCAAATCTATATAGATAAAAAATAAATTAGTGTGTGGCAAGGGGCAAGAAATAGGGGGAATGTAGAATGACTGATTAATGGGTATTGGGTTTCCTTAAAGTGATGAAAATATTATTGAACTAAATTGTAGAAAAGGTTGCACAATATTGTGAATGTCCCCAAAGCCACTGACTTGTATACTTTAAAGTGATTAAAATGATGACTTTTATGTTATATAAACTTTCCCTTAGTTTAAAAAGTTATTAAAGGCTACCTAACATTCTCAAGTAGTTCACAGTCAAGCTGAGAAAACAAACAAAGATACATAAAAAATTGAATAGAGGTAGTCATCATTTTCCCTGCCAGCATGAAACCATAATATGAATATGTAAGCTGAAACTATTTATGCAAAAATAGGTGTTTTTTTTTTCAGTTTCATTGGGGTATAGTTGACAAAAAATTGTATCTATTTAAGCTAAACATTGTGATGATTTGATATACTTATACATTGTGGAATTATCCACCACAATCAATTAGCTCACATAATTTCTTTTTTGTGGTTAGAATGCAATATTTAGTCTCTTACCAAATTTTAAGTATGCAATACAATATTGTGGACTATAGTAAACATGATATGCATTTGATGTTCAGAATTTAGTTAACTTGCATAACTAAAACTTCCTACTGTTTGACCAACATCTCCCCAGTTTCCCCTTTACCCCTGACAACCACCATTTCCTTCGGTATATACCCAGAAGTGAGATTGCTGGATCATATGGTAGTGCCAGTTTTAAGTTTTTGAAAACCTCCATACTGTTTTCCACCATGACTGTGCTAATTTACATTCCCACCAACAGGGTTCAAGGGTTCCCCTTTTTACCACATTCTCACTAACACTTTTGTCTTTTTTGTCATTCTTACAGGAGGTAAAGTGACATATTTGTGGTTTTGATGTGCATTTACCTGATGATTAATGATGCTGAGCATTATCCCTGTACCTGATGACCGTATGTATATCTTATTTTGAGAAATGTCCATTCCATTTGTTTTCTTTTGCTGAGTTGAGTGCCTTGTGTATTTTGGATATCTTATCAGGTACATAGTTTACAAATATTCTCTATAATCGTACAAATTGCATTTTCACTCTGATGATTTTTTTCTATGTACTACATGCAGAGATTTTAGTAATCAATAGAAAAAATTTATATTGTTCTATAGCATTAAAACATTTGAAACTCTTGTACTGTATAGAGAAATAAAAATGAGTGGACTTGAAAACATTAAAATATTATAGATAAAAGTATTTATTTATTTATAAAAAAGGTATCAAATGGTTTGGACAGTGCTTACATTGTTCTCTTAGCATACCCTTCTTTTCTATTACTTGGCAAATAGTCATGCTCTTTTCTAAGTTTGGATCAGCTTCTCATCTTTTACCCTTTGCATTTTTTAAATATCTGTGAATTTTTTTTTTTTTTGCCAGCTCCTTCATCCTTTCACTACAACCACTTTCTTCATCTGTATCAATAAGTTGTTCTTCACCAAGTTTTTCCAGCGGTGTATGTAGAATATGTTGAAAAATAACAGTGTCAATAATCTCAGGGTTGGCTATTTTTTTCCCTTAACTCTATTTATATCTGATTCTACTTTCACTTTTGGTGTTACCATTTTTTATTTCTTTGCTGCATGTTCATCTTTGCTAATCAATTTTAGGAAATGGTTATCCATTTTTGTAAAATGTCACTTGGTTTTATCACTGAGAAAAACGGAGTCAATACAATTACATGCTTTTTGTCTTTTTGTGTACTGATAGCAGATGCGCACACTCCAAAAAAATGAAGGGGTTGGTCACTGATCATGATGCACATCTGTTATTTACATACTGATTTATTAATTAGAGAGTTAGCAGCAATTTTACTTTATGCAATTATTCACAGCTAATATGCCACGTTAACTGAAATTAACATTGTTGTGGGAGAAATTAGTATTATCTAACTAAATAAGACCATTGTAATTTTGCATATAGGAAGTGTGCAAAGCAAGGAAGACATATACTAAAATTAGGCAGTATTGAGTAACATCTAGCAGAATTTTAGGGATTGGATTCATGATGAGTTGGATTTACTTAAAGATTAAGGTATTACTTTAGGCTAACAGTATGGACATAGGTATAAAGGAAGGAAGAATAATGGTGTAAGTGTGTCATTAAGCAGGTTTACCTGAATATACCAAAGAAAGTGCCTATATAATCAATGAGTAGACAAAAGTTGACAGACTGTTTCAGAGCCTGCAATTTAGACAGAATTATAAACTGAAAAACCACTCTACTGAAATGGACAATTATGGTCACTCGAATCAGAAAACATAAATTTTTATGTAGGCTTTGTTATTCATTTTATTTCTGATCTTTGGCAAGTCATGGACATCATTTTCCTCATTTACTAAATGAGGATAATTGTATTTGGTCCACATGCTGAGAATAAAGGTTCTTATAAGTGGAAAAATACCCAGAACACATGCCTATGTTCATTCTTCAAAAGCTAAGTACTTGCTTTGAGATAGGAATTGGGCTAAACATTTCTGTCACAGATGATAGAACATTGTCCTGTGATCTAAGCACTGGGAGACAGGAGGAGGGAATAAATAGATAAGCACAAAAATTACTGAATTACATGATAGATGCTATAAAGGAAATAAAGTGAACCAAAAGCAATCATGGTAAAATATTATTTCATTTTAATAAGAATTTTATGGCAATTCTTTGTAGGATGAATTAAACAAGATGGATGTCTAGTTTTAGTAAAGGCTTTATAGCTCCTGTTTATTGATCCAGATCTAGGATCAAGCCACTGGAGTAAGGCAAGGAAGTGGACTGAAGAAAACATTTGGAGTTAGGAAGTTCAAGATTCTAGATCAGGGTATTTCATGGATTATCTACATACATAGTAATGTTCCCAACAGTGGTGTCAAGGTTAGTGTACTCATGTATAAAGATATCCTCTGTGGAAATAAGTCCTCCATAATTAATAAAATTGATTTCAATATGTGGGTAGTTATCATAGCTTGGAAATAGATTCCAGGAGGCAGCAAGAGTGCTCATTACCAATGAATGTCCTCATCTCATGGTAAAATTGCTTAACATTCAATGAACATAAAACAGGCATATTTGTGAGCAAAAAATTAAAATTTAAAGTTATCAAGATTGCATTAAAATTTTTACCAAATTCTCCATTAATCAAAAAAGGGGAGGAAAGTAGGATAATATAATGTAAGGAAAAATATCTGGTAAGTAAATTACATCTAGAAAATTTTTACTTTAGAAAATTAATTTCCATTTGTAATACTAACAGCAAGACATCCATGAAAAACACACATGGTGTCAAAATAAGCCAAAGGAAAAGTGGGTAGGCAAAAATAAAAAGGATCCCAAGTCAATTTTATAGAAAAGATTCATTTATTAACTCTTGGTTGAGAATATGTTTATATACTTTCAGAAAACAACTCCAATACCAAGTGGACGGCTGAGACAGAGAGGAACTGACAGGTCTGCACCAACCAGGAAGGCAAGAGGAGAAACAGTCCAGAGATGAAAGACGCTTACAACGCCTTGCCATGTAAACAGTTAATATCTGTGCATCACTAAAGAATGCTTAAGACCAAACCAGAGAGGGTAGGACCTGCATTGCCACCATTTGTCCACTACCCAGATACTATTGATGACATGTACACATAAGAAACTGTTTGACATTGAAATTGGGACTCAATCGTTTTTCTTTTGCTCTGGTGGGTTTATTTCTAGCCTACAGGGGCAAGATGCTTTTAAAGATAAGAATCAAGGAGTGGGGGGGAAGCAGATGCAGAGGAAAGAAGCAATGAACAGACTGTCGTGCTACAGTGGGAATGCAGGGGAGATTGGGGAGGAGGAGGCTGTAGGAGATCAATCGAAGGACTTGTATGCATGTGTGTGTAGGCATGGCCAGTGGATTCAGGGCAATAGGCGGGCGGGGGGGGGTGCGCATAGGTGGGGGAGATGGATGAGGACATGTATTGGGGGGTGGGGAGGGCAATAGGGGAAAAATAAATAATAAATAATAAAAAAAGAGTGCTCATTACCTGTATCACACTACATCGTGTTTTTCAAACTTTAGAATAAAAATTACTTGCAATCTTGTTAAAATGGCAGATTTTGTTTCAGTAATTCTGTAGTGAAACCTGGGCTTCTGTATGTCTAAATATTTCTCAAGTTAACGTCACTTGAGTAGCGAGATACTTTTTTTCCAATGACAGCTTTGAGTTAAATAACATCCTCCAAACCATGTCATAATTTGAAAAGGGGAAGAAAATCACTTTGTTTCTTATACTACAGTGTTATCATCACAATTTCATGAATAATGATTACTTTTTAAGGTTGTCATCATAATAAGCACAGATTTTATTTTCTAATGTTTTTACTTTTGTAATATTGCTAGAAATAATATTTTATAATTTTTAATGGAATAATATTACTTCACTATTATTTTTATTATGTGTTTAATATTTTTTGGGGGATCATAGTCACTTAACTGTTAAGTTGTCATTGAATGCATGTCAAATAAACTTATACCTATTGATATATCTAAATATTTGTGTCTATGTTAAGTATTCATGATCTTTTGTAACTCTAGAATGAATACTGATAAATGGAAGCTGATAAAAGTTATAGAGATTATTGTGACTCTTAGTTTTTATTGCCAAATTAGATTAATTGGCTCTTAAACCTTCTAACTGCAATAACTAAGTTTATTTATTGGATACTAGAATCTAAGTGTTTGCTAATTTAATGGATGACAAGTTATGACATGTTTTATTTTAATTTAACTATGATTCTTTGATTAATAAGAAGATGAGGCAGATTTCATCAGTAAATGTAGTGGTAAAGAACAATTTCATGAGATGTGCATTTGGACCATTTGAGTTCAAATCCTGACTGCTGATTACTAGATGGTATAATTAATTTCTCTGATTTCTTCCTGGTTTGTGCAAACCAAATATTTATAGCACCAATGTCATATAAATATTCTGTGTATTAAATCAGGGAATGTATATAAAGACCTTATAATAATGCTTAGAATATATAGATGTTAAATAGTTGTTCTTATTTTTATATTTTCAGTTATAAATTGTGTTCTTTCGTTGTGTGATTTGTTACTGAAAATCTCAATACTAATTAATTATTAAAAGTCAAGGATGGAAGCAATTATTGAGATTTGTACTGTCCAATACTGTAACCATTACTCACATTGGCAATTTAATTAAGGTGATTAAAATAAAAATATATAATAAAATAATAATCAAAATTAAAAATTCAGTTTTCAGCCATGCTAACCACATGCTGTAGCCACATGAATCAAGAATATTATTATTAGCTCATGGCTTTTTATTTGATGTGTTGCAACCTTTTCTGATATTCTTTTTGATAAGCTGGAGTACTATTTTTGGTCAGTGAAGACCCTTTTTGTTGCTCCCATGTCCTAGAACATGACCCAAGTAGTCCTTCATGTCTTCCTTGCTTTTCTAAAAAAATAACAAGCTTATATTAAATATTTTCTTTTCCAGTCTTGGAAACATAATTGTCAACATTTAAAAGATCTGAGATAGTGGAGAAAAGCTTTGGAAGGTAGAATAAAAGACACAAGCAAAGGCATTAATAAATGTTGAGGGAGGAGTTGAGAGAGGAAAATGCTTCTCTTGTCTACCTAAAGAAGCAGAGAATAGGTAGGTTAAAGACAGTGCATAATTACGGGGATTTGGTTAAAAAAAATATAGGCAGTGATGAACTATTCTATTATCATTCAACACTTTTAAACACATGGATGATTTCATTGTAATTGAATTTTAAGAAGGCAAATTTCAAGCTAAAATGTTAGATGAGAATAAACTGCAAAGAAATTAGTTACAAGGCTATTATAATAAATGCAATGAAAGTTGATGAAATTTCAGTAGAACAGGGCAAGATGGTATGTATGTGAGCACTATATTAGATATAAAGTCCACACTACTTTTCTACTGATTGAATATAGAAATTTGGCAGAAATTTGGAGTCAAATGGTAAGGAACCCTGGAACCTTGGAAAAAAGTCTTCCTACAGGTACAGAAAGGTCTGGAGGAGTAACTAGATGTGTGTGAACACTAACATGAACATACTGAGGTATATAGATATCTGGATGTAAATGTCCAGAAGGCATTTGGAAACTTAAGTATAATGTTGAGTAAGGAAAAGGGAGATTTGGCAGTCTGATATTCAGTTTGCAATGAATTTATAAGGTATATTAATTTAAGTGAGAGAGAAACATGGGTTGGCAGAGAATCTTGCATAGTCTTTTTCATTTAGGGAAAAGAAAGACTATAAGGAGTTGTTGAAGGGGACAAAGAAAGATAATTCATAGAGTTAAGAGAAATGAAGATAGTTTGTAGCATGCAAATTAAGAATTGAGGGTTTCTCAAGGATGAAACTACTCGGTGGAAAGGTTCAATAGGAGAGGAATTAGAAAATATTTTGCAACTGTGTACTCTTTGACTCAATAAAATGTGCAATATAGGTAAAACAAAACAAAACAACAACAACAACAAAAAAACACCTCAGATATGGGGCTGACCATGAATGAGGGTACTTGTATGAAGAATTAAGAGATTGAACCCTGGCCCTAGCTGATTTGGCTCAGTGGATAGAGTGTTGGCTTGCACACTGAAGGGTTCTAGGTTCAATTCCAGTCAAAAGCATGGACTGTGGGCTCGATTCCCAGTGGGGAGATGCAGGAGGCAGCCCATCAATGATTCTCTCTCATCATTGATGTTTCTCTCTCTCTCTCTCTCTCTCTCTCTCTCTCTCTCTCTCTCTCTCTCTCTCTTCCTCTCTCTTCATCTCTCTCTCCCTCTCCCTTCCTCGCTGAAATCAATAAAAATATATTTTTTTAAAAAATAGATTGAACTCTGGAAATCCATTATAGCCAGTAGTACCCGAGAGATTATGTATCTGCAATGTTTCTCATGTGAGGGCTAATAACTAGCATGACCAGCAGCCAAAGACTGGATCTAGGATAGCAACAGATGGTCAAGGGCTACTGACAAATTTAGAGATGGGGAAATTCTTGAGGCAAGGAATGCACACACTAACAAATGTTAAGAGATTAGACATATCATTATTAGGTGACATGACTGAAAATTCTTTAGTTGTCCTTTAGTGCCATTACTCAATAGGAGTTCATGGTTCTTAAGCACAGTATTGGAAGAGCTGGAGAAGAAGTGTGCAGTAAGTAAGCAGCTGAGACAAGCTACTATTAGCAGGACTGAATTCCTTTGCAAAAATGAAGGGAAGGCCGAGACTGGTTTGGCTCAGTGGATAGAGCGTCGGCCTGCGGACTGAAAGGTCCCGGGTTTGATTCCGGTCAGGGGCATGTACCTTGCTTGTGGGGTGTGCAGGAGGTGGCTGATCAATGTCTCTCTCTCATTGATGTTTCTGACTTTCTATCCCTCTCCCTTTCTCTCTATGAAAAATCAATAAAATATATTTTAAAAAAATGAAGGGAAGGAAGAGAAACAGAATCAAGGAAAGCCTTTTTTATTAGATTACAAGGCAAGTTGAAATTATTTACAATCAGAGGAAAAGGATTCTGGAAAACAAGGATAATATGAAGATGGAAACAAGAGGTACTAAGTTTGGAAAGAGATAGGAAGTACTAGCAAATAGAAAAACATAGCCCAAACCAATTTATTTTTTTCAAACATTGGGCATTATTTTCTCATTTGATTTCTAAAATACTATGGTGCTTATGGACATATAGGACCTGATTTACGGGTAGACTTGGTTTGTTTCAAAAGTATCATATGGCAACTAGCTCAGATTCTAAGTGATGATGAATTTGCAAGAGCCAGCCAAAAATTCTTATTCAAATTTGGTGTAGACCATGGCCATGAATATTTTATTAATCTTTACCCAAGGATATTTTTTCCATGGATTTTTAGGGAGATTTTTAGGATAAGAGAGGGAAAAATGGAGGAAACATCAATGTTAGAGAAACATATCCATTGGTTGCCTTCTTCATGAGCCCTGACCAGGACCTGGACCAGGGAGGAGCCTGCAAACAAGGTGCATGTCCTTGACCGGAATCGAACCCGAGACTCTTTGGTCCACAGGCTGACACTCTATCCACTGAGCCAAAATGGCTTGGGCATCAATATTTTGTATAGTTGCCAAAAATTTTGGTATACTCTATGGTCATGAAAGATAAAAAGGGAACTGTTCTTATTATAGACTGAATATGAAAACTGACTGACCTCGGGAGCACGCTATCTTGTCCACCAGGCTGTTTTCAATGGGAAGTAGGAAGGTGTTAGGATCACATTTCAACCACTCTTGAATATGTCAACCAGAATCATCATTTAGCTGATATACAACTCTCAATTTAATTAATTAAAATATGCTTATTTTATAAATTATATACTCCAGAGAAAGCTTTCTGGATCATTCTTCTTGATGTGAGGTTTAAATTTAACTATCTGAAAAATGGCTGTCTCCAATTAGGCTGAAATATTTACCTATCCACTTAGAGTGCATAGTTAATTTGGTAAGAATGAAAATGCTAGGAAATATTCACATGAACAAAAATTATATTGTATTTTCCTTAGATTTGACTTTCCAATATTCTAGAGATTTCCCACTTGTGAGAGAGAAAAGCTCTTCTTATTGTATTTTCCTTTTTGTTGGTGCAATTATCTATATTTCAAGGGAATCCTGGTATCAGCAATTACTAACTGGAAAGACAAAGGTGAATCAGTTTTCTCCAGCAGGTATTTAAAGATCATTGAAAAAGGTGATGACCCTGGATACTTTTTAAACTATCTGGTAATCTATAGGCACTCGCAAAGGATATAAAAATAAAAGCCTGAATAGAGCAGTCTTTTTCCACACACTATACTCATTTCTTTTTAGCCAAGTTTAGCTGAAGTTACTGGTGGAGTTAACTCCTTGACTGGTCTGTCAAATGTTAGGCTTCAGTACATATACTTGTGTATATATGAACAACTGTTTTTTAATAACCTGCCAAGCAGCTATAATCTTCCATTGTGGCTCCCCTGGGATTTAATTAGAATAGTTTTCCACAGCCTGACATGTTTATGAGGCATAGGTAAAGAGACAGTTCATAAAACTGTCAATTTTTTGAGAAATTAAAGAAAAATTGGACTGCTTAGTGCCTTGGCAATTCTCTGCTGCTTATACTAGTATTGCAAACAATGAAATCAAAGGAAACATAACAAGATACTGATGCATTAGATATGGGCAGGTTAAAAATAATGTACAAGGACGTTTGTCAATTTGAATGCATAAGGAGGCCAATGGAGAAAGCAAGACATAATATGGAAGTAGCCTGACTTACTTTGGGGTATTTGGGAATAAGGAGCTGAACACTGAGCAACTGTTTATTTGCATTTGGAAGATTAGGCAAGATCAATAGGTGATTTCTCATACAAGATCAATAGATGAATTCTCAGGAGGATAAAGAGTCTCCTGAGGGGAATGGTAAGGTGATGAGTGATGCTTTCATTTGGGGATTCTTCATTTAAACTATGTTTTCCTCCTTAAGGTAAAAATTATTCATCTAACATGTATTTTGTATTGAGATTCAAGTTTATTGGAACAGATGAAGCAATTGTACCCTGGTCAAGCCTCTCTCTGAACTCTGTCTTTTTTTTATTATTAAATCTTTATTATTCAGATGATTACATTTGTTTCTTTTTTCCCCCTCCATAGCTCCCCTCCACCTGGCTCCCACCCTTCCCTCTATCCTTACCTCCCTCCCGTTGACCTCATCCATAGGTGTATGATTTTTGTCCAGTCTCTCCCTGTACACCCCTCACCCCTTTCCCCATGAGAATTATCAGTCTACTCCCTTTCTGTCTTTAATAAATTTACTCACTGTCTTTTCCTGGGCCTGATCTGTGGCAGCTCTCATGATCATGTCACTAAATTTGCTCAGGTACTGCACCTGGCTGGTCATAGGAAACAGAGCACTGTGGTGCACCACATAATTTTAATTATGAAACTCAACCTAGGAATAGTGTTAAGATTACTAGAGAAGAGCTAATATTCAAGAAAGGTCTACTTTACCTTAGGGGCTGTATTGGGCAATTTTTATGTATTTTTGCATAGAATTCTCCTAAGTTCCCTCTTGTACTGTTAATCTCATTTTACACTGAGAAAAAGGACACATAGACATTTTAAGCAACCTATTGAAAGCTATTCAGCCAGTGAAAAGCAGAGTTAAGATGAAGGAATCATTATTAACACTTTTTTTTTCATAACATCATGCTGCCTTTAGAAAAAAACTATGAAGTGGTGGAATATGTGCAAAAATACGTAGGTTTGGAAGAAGAGAATTCCAATATTGAATGCTGTCAAAGTGGCAGTGGCTTGAGGAACCATAATTATCACCTGGGTCTCCTGGAGAATGCTAACACTCAACACGGGGCTGGGCTGGTTAAAGCAGACCTTAGGACCTGGATATCACTATGGTCTTCTCACTTGTTCCTGTAGACCTCCATGCATACCATGTTGGTAGTCTAGTTCATGTTCTAAGAATTTATTTATCCATCCATCTTCTCTGTTATCTAGTGTTATTTTCTAGGCATAGTGTAAAATCAACTAGAGGCAATCATGTTTGCATAGTGGAAGGTCATAAATTGAGGAGTCAGATGAACTTGAATTCAAGATTCTGACTCTGCTACTACTAACTATGTGATGGTGGTCATTACTGAACTTCATGTCATTCAGTTTCATTCCAGGAAAAAGAGAAATATACTGCTTATTTCAAAGTTAGTTATGTACTTAAAATGATTAGTTTTATCCTTCTTTCTTATTCCTTAAGACATCCTAAATTAAGAGTAGATGTAGACAGAAAAGGAAAAAAAATATAAGGTTATAATATCTATAATAATAATAGCATAATATGCTAATTAGACCAGGCATCCTTACGAACAACCTTCTGGACGAACCAGGGCTGCAAGGGCCAAGCCTCCTTCAGGAATTTCATGCATTGGGCGGTTAGTTAATTAATAACTGCTTGACAGAGGTGTAAACTGGACTTTGTAGGGGAATAATGGATGGGTTCTGCTTGGGATGTTGAGGATTGAGGAAATCTTTGTAAAACAGATGATATTATGGAAACTAAGGAGAAGGAAGTTTAAGAGTAATCAAGGGAACATGGGTCAACTCATGTTCTTGAAACATTTGTGTGTGTGTGTGTGTGTGTGTGTGTGTGTGTGTGTGTGTGTACCTGTGTTCATATACCTGTGTAGGAGAGGTTGAAGAAGTGATAAAATGGAGAAACATCAGAAGTTGAAGATAAGTTGGGTCCCAATGTTAAAACTCTCTCTTTTTAAAAAAATATATTTTATTGATTTTTTTACAGAGAGGAAGGGAGAGGGATAGAAAGTTAGAAACATCGATGAGAGAGAGACATCGATCAGCCGCCTTCTGCACACCCCACACTGGAGATGTGCCCGCAAGCAAGGTATATGCCCCCAACCAGAATCGAACCTGGGACCCTTCAGTCCGCAGGCTGATGCTCTATCCACTGAGCCAAAATGGTCTCGGCTAAAAGCTCTTTTATATTAATACTTTACTCTACTGGAATGAAAAGCCACTAAAGTATTTTAATCAATAAAATTAGAAGAAGAGGTTTGTATAGCTTAAATATTACTTCAGTGGGTATTTTTATCCTATATAATAAAAGCATAGTATGTAAATTGTCCCTTCGAAAGTTCATCTAGAAGTTTGACCAGGGGATGGGGCTGGGGCGGGGGAAGGGAGGGAGGTGCCAGCAGGCACCGAGTATCCACTAAGGACCCTACCAGTGCACAGATTTTGTGTACTGGGTTTTAGTATGATGATAATAGCATTGTTCTGAGCCACTTAAATTATATGTTGATACCATCAGCACTGTAGGTGAAACAAAACACAACAAAAAACCCAACACTGCTAATTTCAAGTATAAGAAACATAACAGTGCTGCCAAAAAATATAAAACCAATGAGGTAATTTAATTAATTCTAGAGTTACTTCCCATGACAGAACTCCATTGAGTAGTTGAGAGAAGGAATTTGGGAGAAAAAAAAGTTTATAGCAGAACATTATCTTGGTTTGAAAAGACATTAGGAATTTATACCAAATCAGAGACACTATGGATTAATAAAGACCATAGTATAGCTTTCTAGCAAAAACAATTGTGCATGAATTCACAAATTAAGAGGCCTGCCAACACTGAAATTATCTCCAGAATTGAATGTCTTATAATTATAGTCTGTGTAAAACTATAATTAATGCAATGTTATACTTACAATTTTCTAATGATGATTATACAGTGGTACCTCGAGATACAAGTTCAATTCATTCCATAACCTTGCTCGTATCTCAAAGCAAATTTCCCCATTGAAATCAATTAAAATGCCGTTAATCCATTCCAGCCCCCAAAATGCCACCCCAGTTGTTCTTGTTACATGTTTTTGAATCAGAAAAATGTATTTATAAATGACAAATATTGTATAAAAACATAATAAAAGAGAATATAAAGGAATAAACTGCTTTTATAAAGTGTATTTACCTACTCGTTACACTCTTAATGCTACACTTTATCCCTAAACTGAATGTAACAACTAATCTTCACTGAACTTAATTGCTACTGGTCTTTGCATTTTTGGCCTATTTAAAAAAAAAACACACGTGTCCAATGAGGTTTGCCTCTTCCTCCCTTTCAGAATGTTTCTGAAATGGGTGAGGCATGTTTCATTGAACAGCTCCAATGCACGACCAGTGGCAACTTTTTCAGGGTGTTTCTTTTCCACGAAGTGTGACACCCTCTCCCATTCCTAAGATCTCCTTTATCTCACTTGCAGAGATCTCCTCCACCTCTGGCTCCTCCTGGAAACCAGTTTCTTGGAGAACCTCCGCATGTTGCTGAGACTGTAACTCTTGTATCTCCTCCGTGGTGAGTTCCAGAGAGTGCTCCTCGACAAGCCCATTCACGTCTCTCATCCACCTCCAGGCCCATGGGTTTTCCCAGAGACACTATCTCCTCCTCCACTGGCACCTTGGGTTGGAATCCTTCAAAAGTCCTTTTGGCTATGGCCTCAGGCCACAGCTTCTTCCATGCAGAGGTCAAAGTCCTCATTGTAACACCCAGCCAGGCCTGATCAATGATTCTGAGGCATATCACGATGTTAAAGTGGTTCTTCCAGAAGTCTCAAAGGGTGAGGTTTGTGTTCTCCATCACCTCAAAGCAGCGCCGGAACAGGGGCTTGATGTACAGCTTTTTAAAATTAGAAATCACCCCCTGATCCATGGGCTGACGGATTGGAGTGGTGTTGGGAGGTAGGTAGACAACCTTTATAAACTTGAACTCTTAGAGGAGTTCATCTTCGAGGTTCGGTGGGTGAGCAGGAGCATTGTCAAGGACAAGGAGAGCTTGCATGGTTAGGTTGTTTTCCTGTAGATATTTCTTAACAGAAGGGTCAAAAAACAGGTTTACCCACTCCACAAAGAACTGCCTGGTAACCCATGCCTTCGGGTTTGCCCTCCACATAACTTGCAGTTTATCTTTTAAAATCTTATGTGACTTAAAGACTCTGGGTTTTCCGAATGGTATACGAGCAGAGGCTTGATCTTGCAGTCACCACTCGCATTGTCACACAGTGCGAGAGTTAGCCTATTCTTCATGGGTTTGTGGCCTGACATCGCCTTCTCCTCTGCAGTTATATAAGTCCTATTCGGCATCTTCTTCCAGAAAAGCCCTGTCTTGTCACAGTTGAAGACTTGCTGGGGGATATATCCTTTGGCTTCTATCAGTTCAGAAAAAGTTTTGAGGTAATCCTCAGCTGCCTTCACATCCGAACTTGCTGCCTCACCATGCCTGAGGATGGAGTGAATGCTGGACCTTTTCCTGATTTATCAAAGCAGCCTCTACTGGCTTTAAATGAGTCTTTCGATGCTTCGTCCATGGAAGCGCGCGGGGTCTGCTCCAGCAAATCACCGTAAATCGCTCGCACCTTCTTGCATATGATGCCCTGTGTTAATGTATCTCTTTTAAGCTGCTTCTCCATCACCCACACCATCAGTAGATTCTCCATCTTTTCATGGAGAGAGCTACGGAGCTTATAAATTATTGTAACACCCTTAGCTGGCGTTTTACCCTTTATCGACTCCTTCTGTTTAAGCACAGTGCATATTGTTGTAGTACTATGCCCGAATTGCCTCACCAAGTCAGCCACTGGCACATCTTGCTCATATTTTTCTATGATTTCACACTTTCATTCAATAAACATCATCCTCTTCTGAGCACTGACCTTTCCACTCCCTTTCTTCGGACCCGTGGTTATAAAAAGAAATGTGATAAAGTATGTAAATGCACAAAAGATGCTTCGGCAATGAGGTAAACAAGTACACTGACTGAGGCGTGGGAAACTATGAAACGCTCGAGTTGTGGTAAACTGGTGGGTTGTGTGCAGCTGACCGATCCGCTCGATTACTCGTATCTCAAATGCTGGTCGTATTTCAAAGCAAAAAAATTGCTCGCTCAACGGCTAGTATCTCAAAAATCTCTTATGTTAGGGCACTCATATCTCGAGGTACCATTGTAATTTAGATACTGTACCTTCTTCCATGCAAGGGTATAAAAAGTATTCATAATTATTATTTAAAATACTTAACAGCATCCCAAGGATAAACTAAATGGAATATTCAAAACTCAATGTTCACTATAAAGTCATTTTAGTTTTCATTTAAAACTATCCAAGAATAAATAAGAAATGAGGAGGAAAATACGTGTTTATTTGGAATTGATCAGATTATTCATATTAACTTATTGTACAAAATTATGTTTAATTTTCAGCAAGTTTTCCAGAGCCACGTTGTCCTGATTTAAAAGGAATAATGATCTTATAAAATAGACTTTATTATGAGTATTAGGTATCATCTATTTACATATGGCAAATAATGAAGTTCTTTTTTAAAAAATAAAAGATATCTTAAACTTTATTGAATAATGTGATAATACTTAAAGGTTTTAAAAATTGTTTACACTATTACAGACACGCACATTCTCCCCTCTTTCCCCACATTAAGTGAAATGTTTTGGCATCAATATGTGATATGAAGATAGGGGCAATGATATCTTTTGTTTTAACTCCTGACCAAATTATAACTTAGTTCTGGATGTATATTTATTACCTGACTATTATACAAATAACTTATTTGCAGTTCAAATTTTTTAACATAGTTTACTATTTTTAATACTTGGCCAAAAGTGAATTAGTTTTGTAATGTTTATAACTTATTACTGCACGCAGATAATATGGAACAAATATTCAAAGACTGTTACTGTTCTGAGTCTATTTTAAACAGAAATTTATTCTCCCCCTCCATGAAAATTATTTAGCTTTTAAGAATGATTTTAAAACAAGATGAAAACCTGTTAAAACTTTTAAACTAGTCATATATTTTCATCTGTTTTGAAAAAAAAAGTTTCAAAAAACAGTTCTTGCTATTCTTAGATATGCTTTTAACCCATGATACTAGTACAAGATACAAATGTTGCTCATTTATTTATATTATTTTAAGCAATGGGTTGCATAAATTTGATATTAAATGTAACAATAAAATATTTAACATAGCATAACTTTTAATTTGTCATACTGTAATAAATGATACTGTTCTTATAATTCTCAGCCATTCTTTGGGATTAAATAACAGAATCCATTTTGTAGAATTTGTTTTCTCTTTTTTCTTTTGTGGTTCATGTATAATCTTTTTATTTTTATTTTTCACAGAGCACTGTATTTATTTTCAGTGTACTCTGTTGTGTCCCCCTCTCTCTATATTTTTTTATCAAATTTTCTGAAGGTTTAGAATCATTATTGCTACTTCTAGGAAAAGTCTAAGTCATTAGATATACATTTTGGTGATTTTCCACAAACCATTAAAGGGAGAATACTCAGGACATTATATTTTTATTTCTTGTGTCTTTATCATTTTTTCAAGTTATTAAACCACTTATTTGTTTTTATACATTCAGAAAATAAAACCAACTAAATAATGGATCTCTCTCTCTCTCTAGTTCTCTCTCAGTGAAAATAAATGTTTATAGGCAGAAATAGAATACAATAGAAAATATAAAGTCATGGAGAGATCTAGTAGGAGTCATCAAAGTAATATAGAGAATTCATTCTGATCAAAGGAAGTTGGGAGTTATTTGACAGTGTTTAATATGAAGCAGTTGCTTTGGGAAGTCTTTTATAATAATTTATTCCTCCTTTGACTTACAGAATACTGAGCTGTGGCCAAAGAATTCAGATCATTGAATGTGGCCACGCTTTTCTGATTTCCTTCACCTATTTAGTTCAGGAGATGTGATGCAATGTGATATATCAACATTTGCATGATCAAAGTGTCAGTCTCTATAAGCACTCCACTCCTGAATCCTGAGATAAAATACTACAAAATCTATTTTTGGTGGAGCAGGAAGAGTGTTGCCTTTCCTGCACTTCCTATGGCTGTTGTAGATGAAAAGCAATGAATTCAGAATTCCCAGGTTGGTCAGGCCGTCTTCTCAGTGAGCTTTGCCTCAGGTGCCCTGGAAATGCCACATGAAAATTATATTTCATTTGTTCTTAGGTGTTTGTGAGTAAAGGACCATGTTTTAGGGCTGAAATCTCTACCACAAAACCAATCTTTACTCACCATAAAAAATATCCATCAGAATTTGCTAGAAGTTATTTCAAGGATGGCCTTCTGTTTCATGAATTTCTAATAATGGGAAGCCCGGTCATCCTTCTGTTTCATGAATTTCCAATGATGGGAAGCCTGGTTTTGATCAACTCTCCAAGTAAAGTAATAAATTCAAGTCATTATCTAATAGTAAACAAAAATCAGTAACAGATTAATGAATAAACTTTCAATTACCAAAAGATGATTCTCAGAGAATATTTGTGACAGCTTCTACTAGATATTGTGAGAAATAAGGAGGAAATTATGTAGTTTACAGTGAAAGTTATCACTGGCCTTCAAATAATTACCAAAAGAGTCTGAAATTCAAAAAGTAGGAGTTCTATTCTCTGTCACTGACATCAAAAACACAAATGTGATGGATTTGTAGGAAGAGATTTAGAGATCATCCAGTTAGCCCCTTTTCCTAATTTACCTCCCTTTTCTCAGAGACAAAGAAGTGAGGTGAATTGCTAAAGGCAACCAATCTTCCCACATTTCCTCTTTTCCCAACAAATAGATTTGTCAGTATCCTCACACGTTATTCTTTTCTTCTCTTCCATTTCAAGAAAGAAGTGTTCTTTCTCAGGTGTAAAGTGCAAGGTTAACCCTCCCATGGAGCCCTAGTCCTATCCTCTTCTACTTACTCAGGATCTTCCACCTTTGACCTTTTCTCCTTTATTTAACTTTTCATCTACTTCCCCTTAAAAATCAAATTGCATTTCATTCAAATTCTCATCAGCTTTGTGATCTTTGGAAAATATTTTTTAACATGTTATTATGGGAAATTTTATGTTTATACAAAAGTGGGGAGAATAGAATAATGATTCCCACTTATGCAACACTCAACTTTAACAGTCAACCACTCATGACCAATTTTGTTTCATCTATACTACTACTGATTGCCTCTTGTCAGATTATTTTGAAACAAATCCCAAATATTATATCATTTCTAGTACTTATCACAAAAATAAAGAACTCTTTTGTTAAACATAACAACAAAGTCATCAGTCTATAAAATTAACAATATGCTTTAATAACCATTAAATGTATAAGTACTATTCAAATTTTCTCAATTGTCTCAGACAATTTTTTGAGTGTTTGAATCAAGATTAAATAAGATTATAACTAATTATTTAGTACGTATAACTATTATTTAATATATTCCATCTCTCCCTTCTCTGTTTCTTTCTTTTTCTTTCTCTGTCTCTCCCTCTCTGTCACTCATCAATTAATTTATTAAAAATCTGTACTATTTGTTATTTGGAATTCCTCATAGTTTGAATTTTTCCAATTGTCTTTTATGATGCCATTTAGCAGGTTCTGAACTCTATGTTTCCTGCAAATTGATAGCTGGGTCTGTAAGCTTGAGTAGATGGAAGTTTGTTTTTTTCCACAAGAAATAATATTAAATAGTGTTCTATACTTTAATTAGGAGATTATAATGTCCAGTTGTCTCTTGTGTGGTATTGCAGACAGATTACCAGTTACACAGTTGTACTACTAGAGGTATAAGAGGGTAGTACAGCTTGTTTTAGAGTGCAAAAAATAAGGGGTACATTGACTATAGTGGTTTGAATCCTAAAGAGGATTTAAAATCAACAATAGTCAGCCAGCAGGGCTCATTGTTTGAGTGTTGACTTACGAACAAGGATGTGAGACTCAATTCCCAGTCAGGGCACATACTCAGGTTTCAGGCTTGATCCCCAGTATGAGGCATGTAGGAGGCAGCTGATTAATGGTTCTCTTTCATCATCGATGTGTCTATCTCTCTCTCCCTCTCCCTTCCTCTCTGAAATCAATAAAAGTATATTTTTGAAAGAAATTCATCTGAAAGCTAGGTAACAAGGTCTACTATTTTTTTCCTCTTTTATTTACACTGAAATGAGAAGACACATAATAGAAATGTAATCATTTCATCCTTCCATCCATTTGTTCATCCACCAATTCATCCATCAGTCCATCCATCAATTTATTCAATTATCACTTTACCAAGTACTCAGAATTGCTCCACACAGTGGAAAGAAAATCAGCCTTGGTATCACACATCTAATATTAAAATGATATTTTGCTAGCTGTGTGCTCTTTGAACACTTACTTTACTCTTTTAAACTTCAATATTCTCAAGTGAACAATTCAATTAATAATACTTTATTTTAGGTTGGTTGAACACAAATGTATGGAGGACGAAAAATTTCTTTTCCTCCAGAATAAGGTATGAATATAGCCAAACACAAGTTTGTCTGGGTCTCTATTTAATTCCTTCTGGCTTGGCTTATAAATTTGTCCTGTCTAGAATCGGGGCATTACAGACTATAGAGCTGGAAAAGGCCTTAGATCTTAACCTGTCCAACTTTCTTATTTAATAGATGAGAACATTTTGGTCCAGACACAGTAAAATAGACTTGGCTTAAAATTAAATTTGCTAAACTATAACGTATTTTATTGTTTGCACTTTTATTTTTCACTTTATCCTTTCCTTCTTATTTCACAATAAAAATGGGTAGCTTTACTTATCCATCTTTAGAAAATTACCTTTCTTTGACATTAAATACTTAAGAAAGGTATACTTTTTATCCACTTTATTCTTTTTACAATCTTTTAGGATATTGAAAATATCCCATTTTTACAAATAAATCAATAAATTTAAAGAAATGCCAATCTAAATATCCAAAATACACTATGTGAAACTTTATGAGTAAATTGTAATGATTATGTGGAGAAAAGAAGGCATAAAAATATGCAAAAGAAATTTAAAGTGCAAAGGAGGGGAAGCTTTTCTATACATACAAAAATATAACATAAAACTGCAGCAAATAAAATAATGTGGTTTTGGCATAAAATTGAATAATAAGTAGATCAGTATAAGAATTTAGGTTTCAGAGACTATGACTATGATAAAAATGGCATTTAAATCAGTGGAAAAATTATTTAATAAATGATATTGAGATACTTGAATACACTTATGAATAAAAATTTACAACCCTAACTTATATATATAATCTATATAAGAGAGCAATATCCTGTTAAAAATAAAGAATAAAGCAGAAATTGGTCCTAAATATGTGTTATGAATATTGCAATTCAGTGTGCATTTAAAATAGTGCGTGCGTGTGTGTGTGTGTGTGTGTGTGTGTGAGCGCACACATGCATAATGTCAAGTAGGGACATTTTTAGTGAAGGAAAGAAGTTTAGAGAAGCTTTTATTCTTTTTTACTGTCTATCTTATTATTTCAATTTTTAATATTTTAAATTTTCTATTGTACTTGTAATTATACAAGAAATAGTCCAAAGCATAAAAATATCACCACTGAATTACAGAGTTTTAATTTTTTTTAATTTTTATTTTTGGCAAATGGTATGTTTATGTGTCCATTTTTGTAAACCAAATCACATTATAAGCTAAGTATGAGAATTTTCAGTTTTTGAAAAATGGTTCTTTTTAAAAAAGTACAAGCATTCCCTTATCTCTCCACTTCTTGGTTTTAGGATTTGTGCTACATTTGATTTTCTTTAATTGTGCTTATTCCTGATAGTTGGGTGACCTGATGTATATTAACCACATAATGCTGACTTATGAAAGATGAGGTCTGACATGGAATCTGTTACCTGTTTCTACTTAAACTTTTGTTGAAGAAGGTTTTCTGAAGCCGAAATGAATATTGAATCCTTGAAGACCCAGTGGAGCATGAAATGATGAAGTTATGATGTATAAATATTTTTTCTGTCATGTTGTGTGAATAAACTGGTATGGATAAATAACAAAGCTAGTTAAAAAGTATACTATTGCCAAAACCGGTTTGGCTCAGTGTATAGAGCGTCAGCCTGTGGACTGAAAGGTCCCTGGTTTGATTCCAGTCAAGGGCATGTACCTTGGCTGCAGGCACATCCCCAGTAGGAGGTGTGCAGGAGGCAGCTGATCAATTTCTCTCTCTCATCAATGTTTCTAACTCTCTCTCCCTCTCTCCCTTCCTTTCTGTAAAAAATTATATATATATATATATATATATATATATATATATATATATATATATAATTTTTTAAAGTATACTATTTAAAAATAATTAATAATTATATGTGGAAGACTTATTCCTGAAAAACACTATGAAATTGTTTTAGACATAAGGAAACTACAGCACAAAGAAAGACATTGGTAACTTGCCTAAATTCATAGAGCTAGTAAGTATTGCTAGTAGGATTATAGCCCAGCCAATCTTATTGAGCCATTTACTCTATAATTATAGCTAATAATGCAATAAATATTCTTAAGTACATTTTCTTATATCCACATCCAAGGCTTCCCTAGTGCTTGGATGTGGTTCTAGCATTAGGGAAGCCTTGGTCTTCGTAGTGGTTTGAAATCTTGGGAGTTTCCAAGGTGAAATTTGAAACTAGTCCCTACATAAGGAGAGCAAGAAGAGATTGAAGATAGAAGTTCTCATCTGATAGGTGGCAGTTTCAAAAAAAAAAAAATTTACATGCAAGGCTTGTGAGTTGGACCAATTATAAGACAAATAGATATCTGCACCCACCCAACGGAATCTTAAGAGTTTATATAGATTTGAACAGGGCTCAGTCAATATTTAATCCAGATGTTCTGAACAACATATTGCTCTCTCAAGGCTGTCTCCTTGTAATGGTTCTTAATGTAGAACTTGTAGGTAGAAAGTACATTCTAAGGACAGGGGAGAAATGAGGAGCCTCCTATGGGCCAAGTTGAGCTTATGAGTCAACCAGAGGTCATATCCTTTTGATGACCTTCTCTCCCATGTGGGTTATACCCTTTTGCAACTCTATTAGATTTATACTATTTCTCCCTATCCTTTTAAACACTTTAAAACAACTTTTTTTAAAATTAATTTTTATACATATCTCCCCATTGCCCCCCACCCTCTCCCTCCCAGGCATAGCCCAACCCCCCAGTGTCTATGTTCATTGGTTATGCTTATATGCATGAATACAAGTCCTTTGATTGATCTCTTATCTATCTCACCTAACTTTAATCTTCCTGCTGTAAATTCATAGTCTGTTTAATGCTTTACTGCCTCTGTATCTATCCTTTTGTTCATCAGTTTACAATGTTCTTTATTATCCACAAATGAGTGAGATCATGTGATGCTTCTCCTTCATTGACTGGCTTATTTCACTAAGCATAAGGTTCTCCAGTTCCATCCAGGTTGCTGCAAATGGTAAGAATTCCTTCTTTTTAATGGCAGCATAGAATTCCATTGTATAGATGTACCACTGTTTTCTGATCCAATCATCTGCTGACGGGCACCTAGGCTGTTTCCAAATTGTAGCTATTGTAAATTGTGCTGCTATGAACATAGGGGTGGATAAATCCTTTCTGATTGGTGTTTGTGATTTCTTAGGATAAATTCCTAAGAGTGGGATTGCTGGGTCAAATGGGAGGTCCATTTTTAGATTTTTGAGGAAACTCCATACTGTTCTCCACAGTGGCTGCACCAGTCTGCATTCCCACCAACAGTGCACAAGGGTTCCTTTTACTCCGCATCCTCCCCAACACTTGTCGTTTGTTGATTTGTTGATGATTGCCATTCTGACTGGTGTAAGATGGTATCCCATTGTCGTTTTGATCTCCGCCTCTGGGATGATTAGTGACTTTGAACATGTTTTCATGTGTCTCTTGGCCTTCCTTATGTCGTCTTTTGAAAAGGTTCTATTTAGGTCCATTGCCCATTTTTTAATTGGATCGTTTATCTTCCTTTTTTTAAGTTGTATAAATTAGCTGTAGATTTTGGAGATTAAACCTTTATCAGTGATAACATTTGCAAATATGTTCTCCCATACTGTCGGAAACCAAACATTCTTCTCACTAAAAGGTTGTAAACAGGAAATAGAAGGCTGGTCAACCTTGAAGCTCTGAAAGGTCAAAAACAGCCACTCCCTATCAAATTGAGACAATGAACTTCCCCATCAAATAATCATGTAATTCCTGACTAATAAAATAATCTACTTATTACTGGAATTGCCTGCTTCAGGGCAAAGGGTGTATCCCAAACCTAAGTAAAAGGGATAGCAAGGCTAAAGGAAGGTGGCAGTCCTTTCCACTAGAGGAAGGCTCCCGCCTGGCCCCCCTATATCGCCAAATTAATGTTTTCTAGCCTCTCATTTCTTTTGCATGTGGCCTCCTTCAGAACACAAACCTTGACCCAGGAACACCGAACCACCCGGGACGTGGAAAGAGGTTCCCACACCATACAGTGGGCTTTCTTGTTGTTTTGTTGTTGGTTTCTTTTGCTGTGCAAAAGCTTTTTATTTTGATGTAATCCCATTTGTTTATTTTTTCTTTAGCTTCCATTGCCTTTGGAGCAGTATCAGTAAAGAAGTTCTTTTGGCATATATCTGAGACTGTGGTGCTTGTGGATTCCTCTAGTATTTTTATGGTTTCCCTTCTAATGTTTAAGTCCTGTATCCATTTTGAGTTTATTTTTGTATTTGGTGTAAGTTGGTGATCCAGTTTCATTTTTTTCCATGTATCTGTCCAATTTTACCAACACCATTTATTGAAGAGGCTATCTTGGCTCCATTGAATGTTCATGCCTCCTTTGTCCAATATTAGTTGAGCACAGTGGTTTGGTTGGATATCTGGGTTCTCTATTCTATTCCATTGGTCAATATGCCTGTTCTTGTGCCAGAACCAGGCTGTTTTAAGAACAGTTGCTTTGTAATAGAACCTGAAATCTGGTACTGAGATCCCACCTACTTTATTCTTCTTTCTCAGAATTGCTGTAGCTATTCATGGTCTTTTTTTGTTCCAGATGAATCCAAGAAGAATTATTTCTAGGTCTGCGAAATATGTCCTTGATATTTTAATGGGTAGTGCATTGAATCTATAGATTGCTTTGGATAGTATTGACATTTTAATGATATTGATTCTCCCAATCCATGAGCATGGTATGCTCTTCCATCTGTTAACATCTTCCTCTATCCCTTTTTTTCAGTGTCCTGTAGTTTTCTGCATATAGGTCTTTTACCTCTTTAGTTAGGTTTATTCCTAGGTATCTTAATATATTTGGTGCGATGGTGAATGGGATTGCTTTTTTAGTATCTCTTTCTGTAATTTCACTATTAGTGTATAGAAATGCCACAGACTTCTTAGTATTAATTTTGTATCCTGCTACATTGCCAAATTCACTAATTAAGTCAATTAGTTTTGTAATGGAGTCCTTTGGGTTTTTTATGTACAGTATCATGTCATCTGCAAATAAGGACAGCTTTACTTCTTCTTTTCCAATTTGGATGCCTTTTATTTCTTCTTCTCTAATTGCAATGGCTAATATTTCCAATAATATGCAAAAAAAGGATAGGTGAGAGTGGGCATCCCTGTCTTATTCCTGTTCTTAGGGAAAATGGTTTTAGTTATTGCCCATTGAGTATTATGTTAGCTGTGGGTTTATCATATATAGCTTTTATGATGTTGAGGTATGCTCCTTCTATTCTCACTTTGCTCAGAGTTTTTATCAAGAAAGGGTTTTGGATTTTGTCAAATGCTTTTTCTGCATCGATTGATACGATTATGTGATTTTTATCTCTCAATGTCTTTCTGTGATGTATCACATTTATTGATTTGCAGATATTGTACCATCCCTGCATTCCTGGGTTGAATCCTACTTGGTCATGGTGTATGATCTTTCTGATGTACTGCTGGATATGATTTGCTAGAATTTTGTTCAGGATTTTGGCATCTATGTTCATGAGAGACATTGGCCTATAATTCTATTTCATTGTGTTGTCTTTAACTGGTTTTGGTATTAGGGTGATGCTGGCTTGAAAAAGGTGTTTGGAAGTGTTCCTTCCTCTTGAATGTTTTTGAATAGTCTGAGGAGGATAGGTTTTAATTCTTCCTTGAATGTTTGGTAAAACTCTCCTGTGTAGCCATCTGGTCCCGGGCTTTTATTTGCTAAAAGCTTTTTGATGACTGTTTCAATTTATTCCATAGTTATTGGACTATTGAGATGTTTTGATTCTTCCTCATTGAGTTTTGGAAGGTTATATTTTTCTAGGAAAATGTCCATTTCTTGCAGGTTGTCCAATTTGTTGGAATAGAGTTGTTCATAGTATTTTTTTTAACAATCCTTTGTATGTCTGCAGGGTCTGTTGTTATTTCTCCTCTTTCATTTCTGGTTTTGTTTTTTTGGTGAGCTTTGCTTCTTGGTGAGCCTGGCTAGAGGTCCATCAATTTTGTTTATCCTTTCAAAGAAACACCTCTTGGTTTTGTTGATCTTTTCAATTGTTTCTTGGTCTCCAAGTTGTTTATCTCTGCTCTGATCTTCACTATTTCCTTGCTTCTGCCTACACTGGGCTTATCTTGTTGCTCTCATTCTAGCTCTTTGAGTTATAGGGTTAGGTAATTTATTACCATTGTTTCCTGTTTTTTGCAGTAGGCTTGTAGGGCTATGAACTTCCCTCTCAAGACTGTTTTCACTGTGTCCCATTAATTTTGTATTTTTATGTTGTCATTATCATTTGTTGCCATGATGTTTTTTATTTCTTCCTTAATCTCTTTGGTTACCCAGTCGTTGTTTAATAACATGCTGTTTAACATCCATGTGTTTGCTTTCTTTCTATTGTTTTTTCTTATAGTTGATTTCACTTTTATGCCACTGTGGTCTGAGAAAATGCTTGATATGATTTTTGTCTTCTTGAATTTGAAGTGACATTTCTTATGACCCAACATGTAATCTGTCTTTGAAAATGACCCATGTGCACTGGAGAAGAATGTATATTCTGTGGCTTTGGGGTTAAATGTTCTGAAGATGTCAATTAATTCCATCTGGTCTAGTGAGTCATTTAGGATTGGTGTTTCTTTGCTGACTTTTGTTTACAGGATTTGTCCAGTGGTGACAGTGGGGTATTAAAGTCTCCTACTATGATTGTATTGCTGTCAATCTCTCCCTTAATACCCTCCAGGAGTTTTTTTATGAATTTAGGTGCTCCTATATTGGGTGCATATATGTTTATCAGAGTTATATCTTCTTTTTGGATTGTTCCCTTTAGTATTATGAAGTGTCCTTCTTTTTCTCTTCTTATGTCCTAGACTTTGAGATCTAATTTGTCATATGTAAGTATTGCAACCCCAGCTTTTTTTTTTCATTTCCATTTGCCTGAAATACCAACTTCCATCCCTTCACCCTCATTCTGAAAGGGAATTCTTTCCAGCTTCCTCCATCTTAGGTGATTACGCCCTTAATGAGACAAAGAGACTTGCCAATTACCCAACCCACCATTAGGTAATCCAGCAAGAATGTGCCGGGAGATAACCTAATAAGGCAAAACACCTGCGTAAGCAGACCCTGACCCCTACCTGGCCTATCAGGATGGGCCAACTCCCCTACC
>PVJN01020221.1:0-36263 GCA_004026805.1 Lasiurus borealis | reverse complement strand
TGCACTGTTTGTGGGAATGCAGACTGGTGCAGCCACTGTGAGAACAATATGGAGTTTTCTTAAAAAACTAAAAATAGATCTCCCATTTGACCCTGTAATCCCACTCTTAGGAATTTATCCTAAGAAATCACAAACACCAATCAGAAAGAATTTATGCACCCCTATGTTCATAGCAGCACAATTTACAATAGCTACAATTCGGAAACAGCCTAGGTGCCCATCAGCAGATGAGTGGATCAGAAAACTGTGGTACATCTACACAATGGAATTCTATGCTGCCATTAAAAAGAAGGAATTCTTACCATTTGCAGCAACCTGGTTGGAATTGGAGAACCTTATGCTTAGTGAAATAAGCCAGTCAATGAAGGAGAAGCTTGTGGATAATAAAGAACATTATAAACTGATAAACAAAAGGATAGATACAGAGACAGTAAAGCTTCAAACAGACTGTGAATTATAGCAGGAAGATTAAAGTTAAGTGAGCTAGATAAGAGATCAATCAAAGGACTTGTATGCATGCATATAAGCATAACCAATGAACATAGACACTGGGGGGTTAGGGTATGCCTGGGAGGGAGGGGGGCAATGGGGAGATATGTATAAAAATTAATAAAAATTAAAAAAGTTCTTTTCTTCATTCTTTATAGTTTTATTTTTACTACCACCAATCAGAAACCACGAAGTTCTTAATCAGGATTCATGAAGGAATCCATAGTGAGAGATTTTCATAGTCAACTTAAGATGTATGAATGAAGTGAGTAATTTTAGAAACTGTTCCTCACGATTGCCTGTTTTGTTTTTATTCTGGCTTATTTTTATTGTTGAACTCATAGTAATGTAGGCATTGGGGATAAAGTTTTTGGTCATTTTGCTGCTTTGGAAACAAAATCTTTATGCTTTACTCAGTTGCCATTTTATCATCGCTAATAAGGGTGTTTATGCTTCAAAAAAGAGAAGAGAAATCTGTCTTTTAGTATATGACCCATTATTTTACCTTAATTGCCTTGTGTGCAGAAGAGCCACGATCAGAGGATTCCACTTATGCAGACAAAACATGTCTGTTTTTTACAGTTTTACTCTGGGTCCTGCAATAAGTGGCTGCAAAATTCACTAGAGCTCTATAGCAATTTTTAAGTAGATTTAACAAGGTATTTTACTTTCAAGAAATGACTTTTTTTCATAAATGTACCTGGAAATTCTACAGCTAAATTATACTGTGATATTACCTAAAATTATAGTCCTTTAGAAGAGATAACATCATGTATAAAGAAAAAATATTCGCCCTAAGTTACAAGAGACTTTAATTTAACCTCCATGATTGCTTTATATAAGATTTTGGCCATGAACCTTGATATTCCCTCTCCCTAGTTTTCTCAGTGGAGAACAGAACTGGACGATGTCTAAAGTCTTCTCCAGATCTATAATATTGTGATTTACTCCCATTTGTTTAAATAATATTTCCACTGTTAAAAATTTTGCATAATTCTCCCATATGAGATTATATTTGGAGATTCAAGTTCCTTCTATTTCTTGGCACACTTTCTGCTCCAAGGCTACTAAAGTTGTGTTTTTGTCCCCAGGGCTTGTACCAATCATTTAGATTAGCCATAATGAGTGGCCATGAGCAGGGTAGGAGTTATACAAAGACTGAGACTGGCCATTGGGCTAGGCTGCAGTGGAAGCTAGCTTCATGCCTTTGTTTCCTACACTCTGAGTCCAAGAGCTCTGAGGTGGAAACATAGTGGAAAAAGCATTGACTCCATAGGAAAAGACTAGAGAGTCAAAAAGTGGCTCCGTCAGTTACTAGCTTGTATGAGCTGAAGAAATGTGTTTAATCCTGATGTGTCATAATTTTCTTCTTTGTAAAATGAGGGTTGTTGTGGGAATTGATGAGATAACATCAAAGTTTCTAGAAAAGTGTCTATTATACTGTGGATACTCACCAAACATTAATTGAATCTGGATCTGACACTGGCATCCTTGTTTGAGTACCTGAACCATGAGCACTGCTCTTAGGCAAGGACTGTGTGCATTTGTTAAATTCCTACACTACAGCAGCAGACCATGACTGATGTCAGAGTTTACAGAGATTTGCAACAAGAGTCCCATAAAACAATAATCTATTTCCCAGTGAGACTCACACAGAGACTAGTCTCCTCTTTGGGATTTGTTGACAGAGAGTGCAATTAACATCGGCTAAGTGATCACCTTGCTTAAAGTCATTTGTTATACCTGAGACTGCTGCTGGTATTTAAAAATGTGTGAAGATTTCCCAGCTTGGAATCTGTAAGGAGAAGGACCAAGCTTCTGAAGAGGTTAAAACACACACACACACACACACACACACACACACACACACACACACACACAAAAACAAACCATGGTACTAATAGCTTGTTCTTGCCCATAGAGAATATGTGCTGATTAGTACCTATCAAAGGACACAGAGCTGGGGACAATCGCCAAAGGAGTAAGGCCATGGCAAAGGGTTAGTTTCAGTCAATATCAGTTGATCTGCTGGTGAGACATCGATAAATGTAAATTCCAAACTGGAGTTTTGAGCTTAGACCAGACAATCACATTTCTCTGTATTTATTTTCATTTCCCTGTCATAAGGGGCACTACCATAAAGCAGAAGGTACAGCAGCATGAGCAGCTGGCTGAGCACTTGCTGCTGGAATGGAAAAGGGTTATTTTCTTAGATAAAGAGGGTATAGGTGAGGCTAGGCAGAGCTGGTCTTTGGAAGCTAAAGAGTGTGGTATTAGCTTCCTATGGCTGCTGTAATAACTTATTACAAACTTGATGACTTGAAACAACACAAATGTCTTACAACTCAAAAGTTACAATTCCCACATGGGTCTCGCTGGGATAAAATCAACTTGTTGGCAGAGCTAGTTTTTTTCTAGAGGCTCTATGGGAAACTCTGCTTTCTTGCTTTTTCCATCTCCTGGAGGCTACTCCTTTCCTTGGTTCTTGATCCCTTCCATCTTGAAAGCCAGTAATGGTGTCCTGAATCTTTCTCATATCACATCACATGGACACTGACTTTTCTGCCTTCCTCTTCCACATCTAAAAGGCTTTTCTAATTACATCAGGCTCATCTAAATAATCCAAAATATTACCTTTATTTAAAGTTAGCTGATTAGCAACCTTAACTCCATCTGCAACCTTAGTTCCCTCTGCCATGTAATATAGCATAGTCACAGATAATGAGACTTAGGACATGGACATGTTGGGATGTGGTATGTCATATCGGTGGGTACAAAACCTGGGAGGGTCAGCCCATAGTGCCTTTTGAAATATTCAGTAGTTTCTGTGAAATCACAAATTTAAAATGATTCCTAAAGGAGTAGATTTCATAACAAAAGATAGAAATATAAACATCAGCTATCACTGAAAGGCAGTTGCTCTTTTCAGAGAAGGCATACTTCATTTTTAATAATTCACATACTTAATACAATGATTTCACTCTAAAAATCCATCAAAGCTGTGATGGGGGTAAAGATTTTTGAATGAAGATATTCTTCAGAGTGCTCTTGGAAATAAAAAAAAAAAAGATGTCCAACAACAGGACATTGTTTAAACATAGCATGGCACCATTCATATAATTGCACATTTTATAATCATAAAGTGACATTTTGAAAAATAAATTTTATTCCCAGCTCTTATTGAATTAATTTACATCTGCTTATGTTTCTCTCTGACTTTGCCTTGATCCATATTATTAACTTAAAAGAACACATATTGAGTACTAAGTGCTGGTCTCTGTGTTAGGTGATAGAATATAGTACTGAATATACCAAGTTTTATGGAGTATACAGTCAAACACAAATAGGCACTGCACAGATGATCATATGTATTATGAACGTTTTTGAAAGAGGGAATGGAGATGCTTGAGGAGCAAACAGGATGGGATTCTGTCTACTTGGGAGCCTCCTAAAATGCAGAAGCCTCAATTGCAGGCTAAGCCCTACTACCTTATCCTTATCAGGGCTTAATTCACCACTGCCTGCTGATGTTACATTGACAGAGGTTGGTACTTTAGAGTCTACAACTGTCCCAGGGCATCACTTTCCTCTACTTTGTTACTCATTCCACTTTATAACTCCTGATCACCCCTCTTTAATTTTTTATCTGCTTCCAATAAATTCTATTTCATTGTATTTTATATAGCCTAGAGTCTACCTTAAAATTGTTTGAACAAGATGGGACAAACCAATTAAATTTTAAAAATGATAAGGCCCACACTCATCAGATCAATGTGTTATGAACAAATGGGCTGCAAGGATATCAGTATAGGACACTCAGTAATTTGTTCTTTATTCTTTACCCATTGCTCTAGTTCTAAGTGTGTCTAAAGAAGGCACTCAGCTCTCTCTGAGGCATGCAAGTTTGCCCCACTAACCTTCACTAGCCCTTTGATTTCTCCGTGGATTTCCTGTCAGAGGAATAACTAAATCTGGACCTCTGAAATTTTGAAGAATGACTGAGATTAGAGTTGCTTATCTTTGCTTGTATACTTCACATAGATAGCATATGCTTGGCAGAGCACAAGCTCTTAATGAATGTCAGCTTATTTTCCTTCACTTTGTTGAGGCAGAAGAGGAGACTATTCCACAGGATCAGTGTGTGAGATGCTTACCACAGACCCAGTAACTGCAGCAATTTCAGAATCTTGAGATTTGTTTTGACAGGATCTACATATTCCATTATTATTTACTCTCTCATATGGAAGATCTCTTGGATAATTGCATCTCCAAAGCTTCTCCTCTTCTCTGCCACATCTGATACCAAAAAAATGTGTACCACATAATATTTAGTTAAAAGAATAATTCAATTTTCAGCAGGGGGCATCTCTGGCAAAAGATATCCTCAAAATTAATTCTTGGGAAACTTTTCTTGCATTATCTCCTCACTATACAGAGATTCAGACCAAAAGTTTAAAACTTCTTTACATTTCTCAGAAAGCTTTCATTTACACAAGAAAATATTAGAGAGGTAGAAAGGATGTATATAATATAGATTATTTTTCATCAAATTCAGGATATTTTGGTCTGACCCTAAAAGCGATGACAAATAATTAAAATATTTTACTCAGGATGATATTTGAAATCTATTTTGCAAAGGTCACTTTGGATGCAAGTGAAACCCACTTCTGAAAGAGATAAGTATAGGTCGGTAAAGAGATGTAGTGCCAATAGACTTGGAAAAAGGTGGTGATAATAGAGAAGAAAAGAAATAGACAATATCTTAAGACAACAATCTTGGAAAAAATTGATGATGGATTGAGGATAAGAAATGAGGACAAAGAAGATGTTAAAGACAACTGTCAAGTTTCTAGCTACATAGTAACTATGTAGAGTAAGTACAGGTGCACTTACAAATCCATGAAGGAGCTCAGGAAAACAAAGGCTTTACTATGAGTTGGATCCTCCATTCTTGGAGGAGAGAAGGGGTTCTAAATAAGTATTTTTGCTTTTATAGATATAAAATAAAATTCCATTTATTCTGTGTATGTATATTTATGTGTATGTATATATACATATACATGCTTAGAAACATAAAATGTACATTTACATAGGCCTATATATACATGTATATACATATACATACAGATGTATATCTATTTATTTATGTAGATACTAGAGGCCTGATGCATGAAATTCATGCAAGAGTAGGCCTTCCTTCTCCTACCGCCAGCATGGGCTTCCCTCTGACACCCAGGACCCAGGCTTCCCTTGCAGCCCCTGCTTAGTTTGGAAGGTCGTCCAGAAGGACGTCCAGAAGGATGTCCAGCCTACTTAGCATATTATGCTTTTATTATTATAGATATACATACATATTCCTAGGAAAATGTTTAAATAGAATTAGAATAATATCTTGACAATAGTTGACAAAGAATGTTGAAAATTTTTTTAATATATTTTACTGATTTTTTACAGAGAGGAAGGAAGAGGGACAGAGAGTTAGAAACATCGATGAGAGAGAGACATTGATCAGCTGTCTCCTGCACACCTCCCACTGGGGATGTGCCCGCAACCAAGATACATGCCCTTGACCGGAATTGAACTTGGGACCCCTCAGTCCAAAGGCTGATGCTCTATCCACTGAGCCAAACTGGTTTTGGCAAGAATGTTGAAATTTTAAGTGCTATTATTTTTGTTCATTTTTCCTGAATTTCTATATTGCATAATAATTATTTTTAGAGTCAGAAATATAACAAAATAAATTTATTTTTTAAAAGAAAATGGTTACTACATAGCCACCTGTCCACATGCTTGTACTTAACCTTTTGGTGATTATAGGATATTTGTACATGTTAAAGATTTTCAGTTATAGTAAAATTTATCAAAGGTGTAATTCTTCCACATTAGTTCTTTTAATGTTATTTTTAACAAACTGCCACATCCTTAGTAGCTTATACAGCTCATATCTATCATCTTACAGTTCTGGAGGTCTGCAATTGCACACAGGCCTCACTGGAGATCTGGAGCGCTGTCTTCCTTTCTGGAAGTTCTAGGGAAGAATCCACTTCCTTGTCTTTTCCAGATTTTAGAGGTCACCTGCATTCCTTGACACCTGGCCCTCTGCTTACTTCAAATCTAACTCCATCACATTCTCTGATCTTTTCTCTATTGTCACATCTCTCTGAGTCAACCAGAAAAGCTTTCAATTTAAGGATTCATTTGATTAGAATGGACGCACCCACATAATGCAAGACAATCTCCCCATCTCAAAGTCCTAAATCTTAATTACATATAAAGTAACATAGTCACAGATTCTGGAGGTTTGGACATGGACATCCTTCGACAACCATTATTCTCCCTACCATACCTTCAAAAGTATAAATCATTTTATGATAACATATTTATTGACCTATGGCTTCTCAGCTGCTCTAATTATTTGATATAGGACTTGTAAATAGATATAGATATCACTGCATACAATGAAGAAAGATTTCTTTTAAAAATATATTTTATTGATGTTTTACAGAGAGGAAGGGAGAGGGATAGAGAGCTAGAAATATCGATGAGAGAGAGACATCTATCAGTGGCCTCCTGCACCGCCCCCCTACCACCTACTGGAGATGTGCCCGCAACCAAGGTACATGCCCTTGACTGGAATTGAACCTGGGACCCTTCAGTCCTCAGGCCGACACTCTATCCAATGAGACAAACTGGTTTTGGCAGGAAATATTTATTTTAATCCTAATTGTCCAATTTTCAGTGTTTAGCTGCCAACTATATTTCTTCCTCCTAAGGTATTCTTTGATTGAGGTCTTTAGAAGACTTTATCCTCTGAGAATGGCACTTTTTAAGTAATCATCTCAGATAGCTTAAGGGTCTGGGATTGACTACTTTGGAGAATTTCTTTTCCATTTTGAATATTTCTAAATTAGAAAGTATCATCATATGAAGCAACAAAGTGCCAAATAGAAATGAATTAAACGTGTCAGAGAGATTTGAGACCCAAATCTCTAGTGACAAGGAAAGAGCTTGCATAAACAAACAAAAAAACAAATAAACAAATAAAATCAGTTTGTCCTAAATAGAAGTTGGCAGTTGCCTCAATATTTGTCTGAGAAAAGGCTAAAGGCAACTAGAAGGGCTTCCAACTAAGTATCTTTCCTGTGTAATCCTTAATAAATGTTCTAAAATAAACCATTCAGAGGTACAGAGCTGGACCATTAAAAGCCACTTCTGCCTATAGGACCTTATTTTCAATCTGATTGCCATCATTTTATCAGTATGCCATGAACACAGGTGCTGCCAGAGTCCATTTCTCGGCTATATTTTTCTGTGTCATAGAGCATGTTTCCTGTAATTAACCCCATAATCAGCCAGTGCCTCTATTTTACAGTTTTAGCATTTTTCAATATGAATTTAGAAAAATTCAAAACTTCCCCTCAGTCGCTCATTTTTCCACTTGTAAAATGGTGTAACCACTTTCTGCTCTTTGATATAACCTACTCTAAAATCCAGGCTCTAAGTGAGGCAGCTAGCTCAGTCTCCCCCATCATCAGGGTGTGAAGAGATTTTGGTGAAAAGCCAGCATTTGAATCTGATGTTTAATTCTTTTAAGGAACCTAGAGAATCCAGTAATGAGTCAAGCAGAGAGGGTCAGATTTTTCTAGATGCTGAATAATATTGAAGCCATTTCTAGTTAAGGGTGCTCTAGCCTCCAAACTGTGAAAAAAAATATTTGTTTACAAGCTCTTTAGTGATGTGTTTTATCTAATTTCTTTGAAAATCCATGGCTTGTAGTGGCAATAGAGTTACCTTCCTCTATCTTCTCAAAATGACTTCTCATGTGGATGTTAAATCCTGAAGGCATTGGTTTCCAGCAATTCAAGAAACAGATCCATACAGAATGTAGAGAAATGGGGAGAACTGGAAGATTGGCAAGCATCTTGACATGTTCCTTTACTTCACACTTTACCACCCCAGATGTTGGTTTGATTCTGGCTAAGGTCCTTTTTGGTAAGTAAACTCCAAAGAAAGGGGAATGATTATTTTCTCAATATGCCAGGCTAACCATGTACACCAAAACTAAGCTGCTGAAATGTAGCAGTGTTATATGCAGTCTTATTGTCCAGTCAAAACATAAATTCCATATTTACAAGTTTTCATACTCCTCCAGATTCCTCTTCCCCCAAGCCTGCTACTCTTGCAGTTTTCAATATGGTGGTAAATGGTTACATTTTTATCTCATTCAGCCAAAACTCTAGGAGTTATCTATTTTATCTCTCCTTTTTTTTCTCATTCCCCATATCTAATTTATCAGCAAATCATCTTGGTTATGCCTCAAAATATGATACAAAAATCTGTTATTCCCTCATAGCAAGGGCGATAGTGGGATCTCGAGAAATAGAAGCCAGAACGTGATATTTACCCATCAGAAGCAAGGTGGACACAATTATATGAATGAGTGGCATGCTGAGAATGGAAATGAGAATAACCTGACACACATAAATGTGTAGAAGAGCAAAACAGATGGTAGCCAACAAGTTTCTTGTTAATTTATACATTCAAAAGAAAAAAAATGGCAGGTTAGGAAACTGAAGGAAGTTATCTCAATAAAAACTGATGATCCTTTGTCCAAATTATGGATGTGAACCCCATTTTTTAGATACAGAACCCACTGCTTAAAGAATAGGATCCGTCCCAGGAAGAAGGATCATGCAATACTACGCTGACTATGATTCATCAAATTCTTTCCCAAGGGAATCAATCTATGGCCATTTATTTTGCTAACTATACCTGTATGGACTGAATGTTAGTACCCTTCCCCCCAATTTAATATGTTGAAGCTCTATCTCCCATTGTGATAATATTAAGTGGTGGGGTCTTTGGGAGATAACTAGAAATAGATGTTATAAGATGGAGCCCTCATGAAAGGTATTAGTGCTTTTTTATAAGGGTCATCAGAGAGCTTGTTTTCTCTCTCTGCTCTCTGCCATATGAGGAGTTGATGAGAATGCAGCCACCTGTCAACTGGAAGAGGGCTCTCAGCTGAATCAGACCATAGTGGCACCTTGATCTCAGACTTCTAGCCTCCAAACTGTGAAAAAAAATTTGTTTACAATCCATCTAATTTGTGGCATTTTGTTATAGAAGCCTGAACTACTATAATACATTAGTGGAAGGAAATGTTAATTACAGCTTTGACATATTGACATTTATTCATGGAGGCAAAGTGTCATCATAGCCCTCCTGTTCTAGTGAGTATTATTGGGTAAAATGGTGTCTTGGATTGGTATGGTGAGACTGTGGATCCATAAACCTTCTTAATGGTCATTTTCCAAGCTCCTGAATGTATACTGAAGTACTTCGTAGTTGATAGCTTGCTGTATTTTCCCCCTAGCCTGTAGGGTAACAATCAGCAAGAAGGAAGGTTAATTGGAAGCCTGTAAAACTACACTTTCCTTCCCTATCCCCAACCAACACAGTTAAGTCAAAAACAACAGTGCATATAAAGGTGAATGGCAAAAATTAATGCCGCTCTTAATGGCCTAAAAGACTGGCTAGGTGGTGGTCCACATCATATAAACAGTGTGACCTACATAAAAAAAACACCCTGGAGAATAATAGCAGACCACGTTAAATTCACCCAACTTGTAACCTCAACTGCTGCTGCTGTGCCTGATGTGGCATCTTTAGTAGGGCAAATTAACATGGTTTCAGGTGCCTGCTACATGACCCCTGATATGGCAAATGAGTTCTTTTTCATCCCAGTGAGGAGGCAGGACCTAACAAAGTTGGCATTCACATGAGACTTACTACAGCTTACTCTATTGGTCTGGCTCTAGCCTTTGTTAATTATCTTGCCCTCTGCATAATACAATTCTAAGGGACCTACACTATTTGGACCTCTAGCAGAAATTACATGGGTCCATGCATCTATGACATCAAACTAATCAAACTGGATGAGGAAGAAGTGGCAAAAAATGTTGAAGGCCTTAGTAAGACATGCGTGCTTGAGATAAGAGGAGATAAAACTGATAGCAATTCAGTCCTGTCATATTAGTGAAGTTCACTAGTAAGGGATGTTCTAGCAATTCAGTCCTATCATATTTTAGAAGTTCAGTAATAAGGGATATGCTAGGACTTCACCATCCAAAGGAAAAGACCAATTTATTGCATTTAAAGACTCTCATTATGAAGAGAAAAGAACAATGCTTAGTTGGCTTCTTTAGATTCTGGAAACAGTATATTTCATTTTTAGGAATACTGCTTCGACCACTGAGTCAAAGATGGCTGCCAACCTCAGGGTCCCGGTCAGAAAAGACTTCTGATGCAGGCCCTGACTGTGATGTAAGAAGCCCTGCTGGTTGGCCTATACAACTCAGTAGATCCCATGGCACTGGAATATCGATGGTAAAAGATGCTCACTGGCATTTATGACAAGCTCCAGTAGCAGTCATAACACAAAACCCTAGGGTTGGAGAAAGGATATGCCAGGGTTTCATCATTTGAAAAATAGTTCTGGCATGTTAGCTGGTCTTAGGAGAGGCAGAGCAACATAATGAAAGACAAGAAGCCGTGCAACCAGACTAACCATTGTAACCAGGTTTCTCTCAGACCCACCAAGTGGTATGTTTGGGTGGGCCCCACAGCAATTTGTCACCAGATGGAAGAGGCATATTTGAAAACTGGCATGAACAAGGCCAGTGGACAAAAGTTAGTGGCATACTCAGGTATTACAAACTCCTCTGACTTCTGCCACTATCTCTGTGGATTGCCTCTGTCTCTCTCTTCATGATTATGGCTGCATAGGAGCGCTTATGACCTGCTTATGGGGTGGGGTTGTTGGGGAATGGAATCCATATAAGATTGGTATATGGATAGGTTAGCTATGTACAAACCAAAAACAAATTGCACTATTGCCTCATAGTAGTGAAAGGAAATCCTCCTAATAGGCAGGTTTCAGTAGTGAACTTGGCTATCCACTATATGTAAATAGAAAAGTGGCCTGATAAAATAATATATGTTAAATCATTGACAGTGGTGAATGGCTTGTCTTACTAATTTTTTAACTAGGTTGAAAAATATTAGAAGTTTGTAACAAAGAAATCTGAAAAGTGGCATGTGAATATGCCTGTGGAGGCAGGCACAAAGGGAGAAGACATTCATATTGCATGCTACTGGCCACCAGAGTTTATCCACTGTGGAAGAGACTGACCAGTGTATTAGAATGATTTAGCTACTTGATTTTTCACCTGCCTCTATTGCTAGCCACTTCAGTGCCTATATCACAGGTACATTAATGCAGTCATTTCGGTGGCAGGAATGTAGGCTATGCATGAACTCTTACTCACAAATGCCAGCCTAGTTTCTGCCACTGCCAAATGCTCAGCCTGTCAGGATCAAAGATGAATGCTGTGTCCCTGCGATGGCACTATTGCTTGAAAAGCCCAACCAGTCAGTGTGACAAGTTCATAACACTGAACCTCTTCCATTCTGGTGGAATCACCGGAAGAGTCAGCAATGCAACTTGACTAAAATTAACCAAAGGACTTGTATGCGTGCATGTGGGCCTAACCAATGGACACAGACAAGAGTGGGGTGTGAGTGCATGAGTGGGGGGATGGGGACTAAAGGGAGAATAAGGACACATATGTAACATCTTAATCAATAAAGAATTTTAAAAAAAGTAACATGTATTTTGAGTATATGTTAGTATTCTCTGCCCATAGTGTTTTAGCTAGCTAGTTTTACAGGTTTTCAGTTCACTGAAGTGGTATCTAATGTGGCATCTGACTAAAGGTTCTGTTTCAATGCAAGAATTATGACAGTGGATGACTGTGGTAGCCACTAATCCTAACATGCATATCAGCCATCAGAGAAAAATGGAGATATTAAACAGCCTTTTGAAGACATAGCTGAAGTATCACCTTGGTTATGATACCCTTTCTTACCCATCCCCAGAACAAAATATATGCCCTGAACTAACTATCATTATAAATTATTATGTTCCCAGTATATGAAATTCATGGGTTTAGAAACCAAGAGATAACAGTTAATAGTCCTACTTAGCATTATTTCAAGTGACCCACTTGAGTAATTTTGGTATTTTCTCCCCCAAGCCCTACTTCCCAACAGAAAATACTTTTACAAGGAGACTCAGAAAGAGTCATGTTAAACTTTAAGTTGTCTGTCACTGATTACATCAGCTTCCTCATCCCAAGAAACAAATAAGCAAGGAAGAGTAAACATTCTGTCAGAGAGAATTGAACCTGACCATGAGAAGGAGGAGGATAAGCTGCTTCATAGTGGGGAAGAGAAGAACACTTCAGCATCCAGGTGATTCTCTGAAGCCTCTCTTTTTACACTCCCACCCAATCTGATCAATAAATGGACAACTGTGGTATACACGTCCTGAAAAAGGCATGGTGACTAGAGGATCTATCCCTTTGGTGATGAAAGTTTGAGTCATTTTATCAAACAATCCACCCAGGTCAACAGACACCCTAGCTGAACTGGTAAGGAGCATCTAAACTGGGTAATATAGGAGAAGAAACTAGTAAGAACAACATATTGAGATGAACTGCAGTGGCAAGGACTGTGGTTCATGTCATTCAAATTTCTCCTTTTAGTTCCCCAGGAAGTAAAACCAACCAGAATCCTGGAAATCAGACAAGTGGGTCTGAGCAGCACACTAAAGGGACTATAATGACTACTGTTGGGTGCCACCCAGATCCCTGAGCTACTCCTTCCCCAGATTCAGGGACCTTGTTAGCTAAGGGCTTGTAGATTAGGTCCCCCTGGAAACTGGCCTGAGCTAAAGGTAATGGCATTTACCTCCTCCCCAGAAGCAGGCTAGATCTAATGACTGGTTGATATGAGTATTTAAAGGCCCAGTCCTCTTGCCTCAATTTAAAACAATCCTGCAGGGCTATCAGGGATCCTAAGCTCACTGTGGAGAATGCTGGGATCTCTCCTGTCCCTATACTACACTTACATACACATTTCCTCAGCCTAACTCTGCTTTCCTTAGTACCTCACTCTTGTTGTTCCTTAGTGCACTCACACCAAACACTGAAGTGAAACTCTCCATTAAGGTCTGTTTTCTAAGGGCATTTAACTTAAATTTTTATCTTAATCCCTCCATGTTTAAGATCAAAGATGTACAAATTTCCAGTTATAAAAACAACCACAGAGATGTCAAGTACAGCATAGGAATATAGTCAATATTGTAATAACTGTATATCACGTCAGATGGGTACTAGATTTATTTAGGTGATCACTTTGTAAGGTATATAAATGTCTAATCACTATGTCATATACCTGAAACTAATATAATTAGTTTGTATGTTGACTGTAATTAAGAAATTAAAAGCAAGCAAACAAATTTTGATCAGATCATCAGTTGCCCCATATCCAAATAGGAGAAGTGATGAAAGCACGGGATCTGTACTTGTAAGACACAGTTTGGACAATGTTCTGGGTCTCATGTTTTAACAGTGTTTGACAAGTTCAAGTACATTGTTGCTGAAACATCTAGAAAAAATTATTAAGTGGGAGAAGTCCAGGACTTCAAATTTTTACCTATGGTATATTAGACCTAGTTAGATCTTGATAGGTGTCTTCAGAAGATTGGGAGACTAGCATATAAAAGAAGAATTTTTTTAAATTTCATTCTAGAATATAGATCTAAGATCAATGAGTAAAAATTATAGTGCAGATTTCAAGTCAATATGAAAAAGACAATAATGCCTGATAAAAAAAAGCTTTCCAACAATAGAATGAGCTTCTTTGAAAGAGAATATGTTTCTTGAACTGAAGGTAAGTAAGAAGTAGCAGCATCATTTTCATGGATGTAGTTATTATGGTTTTTACATTTTAAACTAAGTGAACTTTAAAGTGAATATTAGTTTTCTACTATTCTGTAACAAGGTACCAAAATATTATCAGCTTAAATAATACAAATGTTTCATCTCATAATTTCCATGGGTCAGGAGTCTGGGTATGAGTTAGCCTGGCCTCACCAGGCTGAAAAGGAGTCAACTAACTCGGGGGTCCCATTGAATTGCCCGGGCTCCTCTTCCAGGCTCATTCAGGCTGCTGGCAGAATTTCATTTCTTGCAACTATTGGACTGAAGTCCCTATTTTTATGATGGCTATTGGCCAGAAGTCCTTCTAGGTTATTTAGAGGCTACTTTTGGGTCCTTATGCTATGGCCCATTTTAGACCCTCTTGCATTCTCATGCTTCAAACTTTCTTTTAGGAAGACCCTAAGGCCTTTTAAGGCTAACTTGATTAGATCATGCCTATCCAGATAATTTTCTTTTTTATTAATTCAAATTCACCTCATTCATAAATCCCCTCATGGGAGTGAAATCCCCTTATATTCACGGGTTCTGTGCATACTCAAGGGGAGAGAATTAGACAAGGCACATACAACAGGGTTGGGGCAGAAATGTTATGGAGGGCTACCTCAGCATTCTGTCTTAACACAATATGCTTTCCAATTATGAGTTCCAGAACTCACAGCTCCATGACCATCTATAGGTTCTCATAGGGATCTCTCATCTATAGAGATCTCTTGGGCAAATAAAGTGTACCTCCTGGGCTGATTTTACAGTCTGACATTGACCTCAGTACTGACTGAGACAAGACCATTTCCAGATGAGTGATGTTCCAGAGGTTCCGGGGAGGCTGGAGTGGGGTCTGACTGTACAGGGCAACATCTATAGTTCTCCAGCATCCCTCCCAGGTGCCTAGGAAGCATCACCAACCTGGAGATGATTTAGAATCACTGTATTTCTGAACAGCAAAATGAATAATTGCTGAGCACCCAGAACAGTGTCTAGCACTAGTAGCTAATATATTTCTGAGAATAAACCAGAAATTGCCAGGTGTGAGACATAAAAAGTTTCAGTTCTCATTCTTTTCTTTTTCTCAGTTCTCGGCTTTTCATTTGGAGACTAAGAGGGTTAGAATCTTGTGCAGAATTATATCTGTAGCTCAACTGAGACCAATCTGAAGAGAGAAAGGTCAGAATTATTGGGCAGGAGTTGGGAGGTGAAAAGCCATATAAGCTAAGAATCTGGCTCAAAAACACCTCTGGGCCCTGAAGGACAAGTTGCAGGAGCAATTATCTGTTGCCCACCATGGGCCAGCCTAATCTGCTCTCATTGTGTGTGGCTGCTGCCTCCTGTGGCCGTGCTCCTCCAATTCAGACTTTTCAGAACTCATCTGACTTCACCGAGGTGCGAAACTGGGAGAAATGTTGGCTGTCCCATCATTTTGGCTTCTAGCTCTGTGTCATTGGCCCTCAGAGAGCTGAGCCAGACAAACAGATCTTTATCTTTGCTCAGTGAGCTGCTCATTTCATTCTTGAGTGGGAACCGAACAACTTTTTTAAATAAGGGTTTACTATTGGACAGACTTTAAACAATGATCCCTGCTTCATTTAGAAATTCTAAGGATATGGATCCTCTGCATAAAATGACCACATGAACAGTGATTTAAACTAATATTCAGACACAATCATAGTGTGTGATTTCTTGGATATTTGAGCTATGTTTTTTTTTTTTTAATCTTGCCTCTAAACTTACACCCACAGAATTTGAAATACACTCTCATTGTTTTATTTTTTGAGCATGTATGTTTTTGAGTAAAAGTCTTTATACATGTGATTATTCTGATAAACAAATAAGTTTTAGAAAATACAGAAAAGCCTTGGAAAAATTATAAAAGCTACTATGTTTTCACCATTCACAGATAACCATTACTGTTTTAAGTTATTTTCATCACATCTTTGATATAATTTATATGTATCATTTATAAATTCTATTTGATAGCCTGAATTCTTTTATGTAAAAATAAATCATGCATGAGATTGAGAGACAGCAGAGATCACAAACACATAAAAACTCAAAGTAGCTACTCGTGTTAGTACTAGTAGGTGTTAGCTTTAAGCCTCTCTCTAGACCCAATCTTTAGGAAATTTGACCATATCTGATAGACAACAAGGGACTCTGCCAGTTCTTCTGGTTGAGGGTTAGACCAGTGGTAGGCAAACTCACGAGTCAACAGAGCCAAATATCAACAGTATGATTGAAATTTCTTTTGAGAGCCAAATTTTTTAAACTTAAACTTCTTCTAACACGACTTCTTTAAAATAGACTTGCACAGGCCGTGGTATTTTGTGGAAGAGCCACACTCAAGGGGCCAAAGAGCTACATGTGGCTCACGAGCCACAGTTTGCCGACCACTGGGTTAGACTAATTGACCTTGTCATTCCCTTTAGCCTAGACCGTTACACTCATAAGATACTTTTAAGAAAGACAAGAGTTCCAAGAGACGAGTAAGAAAATTCAAGGAAGCCTTCTCCATAGACACGAGAACTATTGTTTTTTTTCTTTCCAATACCATAAACTCCACCCTCTAGTACAGTGATCAGCAAACTTGAGAGCTGCGGTTTGCCGCTCTGTTGACCAATGAGTTTGTCAACCACTGCATTATCCCATATGAAAACTTCTTTCCTCAAGGACAGAGAATAATCTTTGTACACACTTACCCCTAAGAAATCAGCACATGCCATTTTTTTTGTGAGCATTTTCTCAATAAAATCTTTGAAGGCTTGCCTGTTCATGGCTGCAGTGTCCCATTGTTTGGGTATACTATAATTTAATTTACTGTGTTCGAGTATTAATTATTCCCACATTTTTCCTTTATATAAAAGGCTATGATAAATGTATATATACATTAGTCCTTTAAAAATGTTTTAGCCATCATTTCAAATAACTACGTAACCACTTTGTTGCATTCTGACAACCAACAATTATTTTTTTCTTCTTATATAAACTGTTGAAAGTAGAGCATATCATTCAAAATTACCTAAGAAGAATTATTCTGGTCTTAACAGCAGAGAAAATAAAAAATAGAGAATCATAGAAAACTAATAATTGGGAACTGCATGGTATCAATCATACATAAAATTTTTACAGAGAGGATATTAATTATTGACTATTTTGAGTTGCTGTAAAAAGAAGTTTCTATATTCTGGGATATCCTATCTAATAAAAATGTAGTATGCAAATTAATTGTGCCTCTGCTACACTCCCAAACTATGGTCATCAGTCAATCAGAGCAAGTATGCAAATTAACCTAACTAAGATGGCTACAGCCACAGAGAGAGCAGGAATGAGGCTTGGGTTGCCCCTGGCAATGGAGAAAGCCAAGCTTTCCACAAACCCTGGAGGGCCCAGGCCTCTGCTTAAGGCAACAAAGTTTCAACTCTGTGTGAGCAGAAGACTTGGCTCTGCTCTAGGCTACAAAGTTTCATTTGTAGAAGATAAATAAATCCCAGATACCAGGGCCTCCTCTTGGGTTGCCAGGGTTGTGGCCAGCCTGCAAACCACCACAGGCCTCTCACCCAGGCCACCCCATGCTCCAAGGGAACCCCTACATGATCCAGAACACCCTTCAGGGAAAACCAGCTGGCCCCCACCCATGCACTAAGCCTCTATCCTATCTAATAAAAGAGTACTATGCAGATTGACCATCACTCCAACACACAAGATGTCTGCCCTCATATGGTCAAAAGATCCTGCTCCCATGTGGGCACAAAATAGCTACCACAAAATGGTCAGCAGGGGAGGGCAGTTGGGAGAGACCAGGCCTACAATGAAGGGCAGTTGGGGATGATCAAGCCTGTAGGGGAGGGATGTTAGGGATGGCCAGGCCTGCAGGGGAGAGAAGATAGGGGCAAACAGGCTGGCAGGGGAGCAGTTAGGCATCAATCAGGCTGGTTAGGGGTGATAAGGCTGGCAGGCAAAAGCAGTTAGGGACAATCAGGAAGGTAGGCAGGTGAGCAGTTGGGAGCCAGCAGTCCTGGATTGTGAGAGGGATGTCAGTCAGACATTCCTCAAGGGGTCCCAGATTGGAGAGGGAGCAGGCCGGGCTGAAGGACAGCTCCCTCCATGCAGGAAATTTGTGCTCTGGGCCTCTAGTGCACACACACACACACACACACACACACACATACACACAAAGCCTGGTGCAGGAATTCATGCACAGGTGGGGTCCCTATGCCTGATCTGGGCCTGCTGGTTGAGGGGAGGGACTGGAGGCCAATCAGGGTCTGATGGCTGGGGGAAGGGTTGCTGTGTGGGAGGTTGGCCGCCAGCCCTGAGGAAGGGGTCATCTCTCGGTCCCTTTGGGAAGGGGCCATATCTGCTACCACCATCTCCAGTTCCCTGTCAAAGCCCAGGGCTCAAAGGCCCCAGAAGGATTAGGACAGGCAGCGACAGTCACCAGGATGGTGCTGAAGAAATGGACACCGGACTTAGATGCCTGGCCATGGGAGGTTGGCTGTGGGAGTGCACTGACCACCAGGAGGCAGCTCCTGCATTGAGCATCTGTACCCTGGTGGTCAGTGTGCATCATAGAAACTCATCAACCAGTTTTTCCAGTAGTTCTAGTCATTTGGTCATAATGGTTGCTTAGGCTTTTATATATATACTAGAGGCCTGGTGCACAAAATTTGTGCACGTGTGTGTATGTGTGTGTGTGTGTGTGTGTCCCTCAGCCCAGCCTGCACCCTCTTCAATCTGGAACCCCTCAAGAATGTCCAATCAGGGCCTGAAGGCTGGGGGGAGGGATGGGGTACAGGAGGTTGGCCACCTGCCCCGAGGAGGGAGTCTGGTGGGATTGGGACTAAATGGACAGTTGGACATCCCTCTCACAATCCAGTTTTGCTGGCTTCCGACTGCTCACCTGCCTGCCTGCCTGATTTCCCTAACCATTTCTGTCTACTAGCATGGCCACCCTATAACTACTCCCCCACCAGCCTGATCAATGCCTAACTGCTCTCCTGCTTTCTCTATTGCCCCTAACTGTCCTACCCTGCTGGCCTGGTCACCCCTAACTTCCCTCCTCTGCAGGCCTGGTCGCCCCCAACTGCCCTTCCCTGTAGGCCCCATACCCCTAGCTTCCCTCCCTTACCAGCTGCCCTCCCTTGCAGGCCTTTCCTCCCAACTGTCCTCTCCTGCTGGCCTTATCACCCACAACTACCCTCCCTTGCAGGTCTGGTCTCTCCCAACTGTCCTACCCTGATGGCCTGATCATCCATAACTGCCCTCCCCTGCAGGCCATCTTGTGGCAGCCATCTTGTGTCCACATAGGGGCAGCCATCTTTGACCACATGGAGGTGGCCATCTTGTGTGTTGGAATGATAGTCAATTTGCATATAACTGTTTTATTAGATAGGATATATATATAAATATATTCAAATCAATAAACTATCAGTGAAATTGAACATAAGTAATGGATACCAAGTAAAAATAAGATTGGGGCAGTAATATGGGCTTTATTATTCAGTCATTTTACAATCATTAAATATGTTTAATTACTTAGTTGCTTTGACTTCCTAAAAAATAGCATTGATTAAAATAGAGAAGCCTGGCCGGGCAGGTATGGCTTAGTAGTTGAGTGCTGAACCATGAACCAAGAGGTCACCAGTTCAATTCCAGGCCAGGACACATGACACAGTTTCGGGCTTGCTCCCCAGTAAGAGCATGCATGAAGTAGCTGATCAATGTTTCTTTCCCATTGATGTTTTTATATCTCAATCCTTTTACTTTCCTCTCTAAAATAAATAAAAACATTAAGAAAAAATAGAGAAGCTTGTACTTACCCACTTTTATTGTGATTTTCCTTTGCTCCTGATCAGAGATTATTATGATTATTTGGGTGTCTGCTGGAAGAAGTTCAGAAATTCAATCTCCATTCCTTGCAAGGGGACATAGATACTGACTACATTTGGGGGACGGAGAGAGAGGGGTAGGAGAAGGAGTGTGTGTACCAATTATGAGACAGGAAAAAGAAAGATGTATAGCCTCAGAGCAATGTTTCAATCAATCTAAAGCTGGATTTATATACTTAATTATGTAGTAGAAAGCCTAAGTTTTAATGTCTATCTATGGTTTATCAGTTTGTGCATCTATTTACCCATTCATCCACCCATTCATGCATATATTATTCCCTGCCAATATGCAAAGAATTTGAAGTGGTTCACTTGACAGATGTTTCAGAAACTGTCTTGTTGAATTCATGATTACTGATCTCTCTACTTAGAGCATTGGCCCTGATGAACAGGTTTGGAATCAAATCCCAGGAAAGCAATGGTAGTTTTATTTAATTCTTCTATTTTTGGAATAAATTATTTTTCAAATATTATTTGGAGAAAGGAGTTTGAAAATTAGGAGAGAAGACCTACTCTTCTCCCACATTGTAAACCTTTACTTTTACCTACCACATCTCAGATTTTCTTTTTTTTCAGCAGGAAGGATGCTGAATATTTAATTTTTCTATAGTTAATTTTAAAGTTTGTGCATGAAGAAATATTGGAATGACTGGGTCTAGGCAAAAGCACTGAATTGTCAGTATTATCACTTCAGTGGTTTGAGTCTTCAGACACATTCTTAACTTCTTGTGCCAATATTTCTCCATCTGTAAAAGAACATGAATATGTATTACAGTCCATCAGAATGGCCCATTCTATGTCACTTGTTGGAGTCAGTAAATTGCTTCTCAAGATGTAAGTGTTGAGAAGAGTTATAACTTTTAAAGGCTAAATACAAAATGGATAGGCTAAACTCAAAGGAGAAAAAAAATTCTGGCATCAGGACTAACACAAGGGCAGAACAGGGACAGAGAGGTGTGGAAGAAATCTAGAAAGCAGGGAGAGTAGAACCTTGGGAAGGAAACTACTGGCTCTGATGAGCCTTATGCAAGGTAGCCTTTTCTCTGGGCTCTTCTCCTATCACTGCAATGGGGTCTGCTGCCAATCTCTCCTTTGATCTTGTTCCTCAGGGATAGTTTCTCTAAGAAAACAGTCAAAATATATTCAAGCCACGATGTGGCTTTATCCTTAGAGAATAACTTTGGAACTAGATTTGCCTATTTCTTAAATAAGTAAGTAAGTCATATTCCCAAGAGGGTGATATCAATGCCAAGTAATCTCTCAGGGGAGTGAGAGAATAGAGGAAGAGATAGTTTCATAAGTAGATATAGTCATAGCCAAACACTGGAAATAAAAACAATATATCTATATATACAAGTGTTTATTAGTACACTTAAACCTCTTCTTAACAGACTCTACAGACATGGAATTTCTTTCAAATAAGAATTCTTTGTTACTTCTTCCCTTCCTGCAGCTTTTCAATCTTACACCCACTGTGCTATAGGTTCTTGTCTAAAAATACTGTAGCATATGTTTGTGAAAATACTGCACCAGGAGGATAATAAGAGAGCTCACTTGAAAAGCTCCCTGGGATAGTGAAAACAGAACAAGGCTGAAAATTGGGAGATTTAAGCTTCTAATTTTTATTCAATCTGTGATTAAATCTGAAGTGTGACCAAGTCAAATGGTTTCTCTAGGGCTTGACTTCATTTTTAAATAAGAATTTTTTTTTTTACAAACCTGCTACCTAAAGCCCTTCTAGCTCTACTGTCATATAAATGTATAATAGGTAACAATGAAGGTTCTTTCCAGCACTATAACCTATGAAGTTTTGCTTATATTTTCTTTTTATTAATTTCTTTCTTAAAATTCTTAATTAAGAAGTCATTTTGGGAGGGCATCCACAAATATCACTGGTAGAAAATGCATTAAAATATGCATTCTATTTCTTAAAATATCAATTCAAATTTTAAATTAAAAGAAGCCTATTTTTAATTTAAATGGAAGATAAATCTAGCTCATTAAGATACCTCAAATTATAAAAGGACAGATGGAAGAATGCTACTGAGACAAGAAAAGTTGCCTCAGAGAAAATATTTTTTTTAATTATGAATTTTTTAAACCTCAGGTATACTCAACCAGAGAGACATTTGGTAATGTATGAAGACATTTTTTGGTAATGTATGGAGACATTTTTGGTTGTCACAACTGGTGGAATTATTGGCATTTAGTGAATAAAGTCCAAGTAGGCTGCTAATCACCCTACAATGCACAGAACAGCAACTTACAATCTAGAATTATTCAAGTTTCAATAGTGTTGAAGTTGATGAACACTGAAATAACCCTCTCAAGTTTCCTAGCCATGTTATATCAAGCTTTAAATATCCAAGTTGACATAGAGACCAGTAATGCATGACAAAAATGTTCATTTTAGCTTTGCCTAGAAATCATTCTTTCAGACAAAATTCTCTAAAAGAGTTAGACCAAAATTATTATTTTTGTGGGATGCAGGCATTTATTCCTGTATTCTAAGTTAAAATCCAGCAAAGTCAGCTGTTTAGCATTTCACATATTCTATTTCATGTCTTGCTTTCTAAGTATTCTTTTTAACTGATAGAAAAAAGCAGCTAATATTAGTTATGGTCATACTGAGAAATATGAAAATCCAGAAATCTAGTCAGATTTTCAGATATTGCTGAGCAAATCAGAAGGTCGTAATGGAGAGTCATGCTGAGGTTTCAAGTACCTTGTCTTCAAGCTAGTTGTGTTCTCTCTATGTCTGAAAAAAATTGTGGTAGATATCATCAGCTTTTCTATCTTTCAAATAAATACTGGTAGCTGACATTTACAAAGGAGAAATTGATTATCCAACAACTAAAAAAGGGATTTCTAAATGCTCCTGAGATAAATACAGGTGACAATATTGACCAAAGAGTAAATGTCTAATGTTACTCATTCCTACTTTTAAACTTATTGTCCTCTATTATTTGTATGCAAAAATGACCACTATAAATTCCTTTCCTTTCCATCTCCTATCAAAAAGAGTTTATTCCTTCACCCTCTAGAATCTTGCCTGGCCTGGGACTGCTTTGGCCATTAACATGCAGTGACAATTAAGACTAGAGGTTTCTGCTTTCACCCTTTTAGAAACTAGCCCTCATGCTACAAGTAGCTAAAAGACATATCCAGACAGAAGAGAAACTAAGGTGGCAGCATAGGTGAACATCTAAACTGCTGTCTCTCACAATTTCAAAACTACAGCTAAATGACAGAACAGACATCATCCAGAACCAGAGGAAAGCTGGCTGAGTGGAGATTCTACAACTAGAAGGAAAGAGAGGGGCTCATGGAGATTCAGAGGAGTTACAAAAAGCTGAGGTATGGAGACATGCTTGTGGAGAGGATGGGTGGCAGAGTGCCTGGCTGGCTTCCTCTAGCGGGGGTGGGGGGGAAGAGAGACAGAAACTCCTGACTGCACTGAACCCCAATTTCAGGCAAGACTCATATGGGGGAAGTTTGGACTGTCATGAAAAGGGAGGAGTGCACAAAACTTAGTCAGAGCCAGGAAAGGTAGAGGTCTGGAGGTGCATGAGCTCAAGTGCGAACATAAAGGGCTGACTGCTGTTTGTGCCACTGGCTTTCTCTAGCAGGAGGAAGACAGAACCTCCCAACTGGGCTGAATCCACTCTTGACTACACTGAACCCCAGTTTTGGGTTTGAGACCCTGGAGATCCAGATTCATACGGGTCTCTGGAGCACACAAAAACTCAGGGGATCTGGAAAGGCAGAGGACTGAAGGCAAGCAAGCATGAGTGCACAGAGAGGGCTGCAGTGATTACCGAGGGACACTTAGATCCAGGGGCCGCATAGGGCAGGGCTGACTGGAATCCAAGGCTGTCTGCTAAGCCTTGAGACTCCGCCCAATCCAAGCTGAGTACAAGAGCCTTTTGCATCATAAGGCTGACTCCAGCACAGAAGTTCTCCCAGTGTAGACACAGCTGATCCTCACAACCAATTGGCTTGGAGGTCAATTCCCCGCAGTGATACCAACAATAATCAAGACTTAACTACAACAAGGCTGTACACACAGTCCACAAAGGGGTGCACCAAGAGAGTCTACCTAAGGTAACTGGGGAGGCAGAGCTACTGGGCCATATAGAACACCTAGCACACAAAGCTACTCCACCAACTCAGGGAAGCAGCGAAAATGAGGAAACAAAGGAACAAATCACAAACAAAAAAATGGAAGAAAACAAATGACTGGATATAGAGTTATAAACCACGGTTAAAAGGTTTTTCAAGAATTTCCTAGAAAAGATGGATAAATTTAGCAAGACCCAAGAGGAGATGAAAAAGGACCAACTAGAAATTAAGCATACACTGACTGAAATAAAAATATTATACAGAAACTTAACAGCAGACTAGAGAAACACAAGAATCAAGTCAAAGATTTGAAATACAAAGAAGTAGAAAACACTCCACTGAAAAAGGAAAAAGATAAAAGAATCCAAAAATGTGAAGATAGTATAAGAAGTCTCTGAGACAACTTCAAGCGTACCAACATTAGAATTATGGAGGTGCCAGAAGAAGAGAGAGAGCAAGATACTAAAAACCTATTTGAAGAAATAATGACTGAAAACTTCTCCCACCTGGTGAAAGAAATAGACTTACAAGTCTAGGAAACCCACAGAATCCCAAACAAAAGGAATCCAAAGAGGACTATACCAAGACACATCATAATTAAATTATCAAGAGCAAAAAACAAAGAGAGAATATTAAAAGCAGCAAGAGAAAAACAGTTAATTACCAACAAGGGAGAGCACCCATACAATTGTCAGCTGATTTCTCAACAGAAACTATGCAGGCCAGACGGGAGTGGCAAGAAATATTCAAAGTGATGAATAGCAAGACCCTACAACCAAGATTACTCTACCCAGCAAAGCTATCATTTAGAATTGAAGGTCAGAACTTCACAGATAAGAAAAAGCTAAAGGAGTTCATCAACACCAAACCAGTATTGTATGAAATACTGAAAGGTACTCTAAGAAGAGGAAGAAGAAGAAAAAGGTAAAGATAAAAATTAGCAACAACAATTACATATCTATCAACAAGTGAATCTAAAAATCAAGTGAATTAAAAATCTAATGAATAGAATAAACTGGTGAATATAATAGAATCAGGGGCATAGGAAAGTGGTGGGCTGACAATTCTCAGGGGGAAGGGGTGCAGGGAGAGACTGGACAGAAATCGTACACCTATGGATGAAGACAATGCGGGGAGGTAAGGGTAGAGGAAGGGGTGGGAGCTGGGTGGAGGGGAGCAATGGGGGGAAAAAAGAGGAACAATAAATATTTATTAAATTAAAAAATAATAATAAGGCATATCCATGTGAAGAATCAAAGCAACTAGCCAATAGCCCTTGCTGTGCTATCAGCTAACAGCCAGCAACAATTTGCTTACCACAGGAGTAAGCCATATTATAAGCAAATCCTTCAACCTCATTTGGGCCACCTCATCTGATACCACACAGAATAGGAGCAAACTGCCCATACCTAATCCTTCCCAAATTAAACAAATAATTAATCTATTTTTTCCAGCTTGTTGAGGCACTATTGACTCCTATGAATTTAACTTTTTTTTTTAGATTCCTCAAATAAGTGAGATTATACATATAAATATCTCTGTGTCTGTCTTATTTCACTCAGCTTAAGGGCCCCCAGATTCATCCAGGTTGTCTCAAATGACAGTATGTCCTTTTTTTCTCATGGATTAATTATATATATAATCACTTACTTTATCTATCAATAGGTACATGGGGGGGGGGGGGTACAAATTACTCTCCCAGGTACTAATTTTATTTTATTTGGATAAATATCCTAAGTGGTATTGCTGGGTCATATGGTACTTGTATTTTTAATAAATTGAGGAATCCGCATAGTGTTCTAAATACCAGTACCAATTTATATTCCCACCGATAGGGTTAAAGGGTTCCCCTTTCTCCAGATTCTCACTAAAACTTCTTACCTTTTGTCTGTTTGATAATAGTCACTCTAACACATGGTAGGTGCTATCACATTATGATTTTGATTTTCATTTCCATGATTATTAGGGATCACCTTGTATATATCTTTGTTTATTTGTATGTCTTCTTTTGAGAAATGTCTATTTAGGATCTTTACCCATTTGAAATCAGATTTTTTTTATTCCTGATAATTGAGTTGTTTGAATTCCTTATATAGTTTGGCTATTATAACTTTATTTGATATACACTAACTGGCCAGATTATTATGATCACCACATCAGTACTTTGTTGGGTCACCTTTTGCCTTCAATTCTGTGGTGATTCTTCTTGGCATTGAATCCATGATATGTTGAAAGGTGCTGCGAGGAATCTGACACATGCCTAATGAATAGTACTGCCCAGTTCTGTGAGATTTGATGGTTGTGAAACCAGCTGCCTGATGGCTCTTTTAACTTTGTCCCACAAATGCTCAATTGGATTGAGATCTGGTGATTGTGGGGGCCAATGTAAAGTTTCCCTCATGTTCTTGAAACAACTCTTGCACAATACAAGTACTGTGGCATGGCTCATTGTCTTGTTGGAAGAAGCCATCTCCATTGGGATATGCCATCAACATGATAGGATGAACTTGATCAGCAATGATATTTAGGTATGTTATGCTATTCAGACATTGTTCCATACAAATTAAAGGGCCCAAACCATAACACTGCATGCACCAGCTTGAAGGGTTGTACTCATGCATGTGGGGTGCATGTTTTCATGCTGTTTTCTCCAAATTCTCACTCTGCCATCTGCATCATGCAACTGGAAACATGATTCACCAGACCATATGACTTTTTTCCAATACACAACTGTCCAAACTTTGTGTTCCTGTGTGAATTGGAAATGTTTTATCTTGGTAACTGTAGATAGCAAAGGTGTTTGAACAGGCCTTCGGCTTCCATATCCCATACAATTCAGTGAATGGCTAATTTGCCTATAAATGTCAGGTGGTCATAAAAATCTCGCCATTCAGTGTATATTTTGCCAATATTTCTCCTATTTTTTTAAACATTAAATTTTGAGGTATGCTTCAATAGAGTAGCAAACATACATTAAAGTCTGAATTTTAAAAAATAATTCCTATTAACAGCCTTTGTTTATCTATATATATATAAAAACCTAGAGATCGAATAGCAGAATGACCAGAATAACCGGTCGATCAGTCATTATGATGTGCACTGACCATCAAGGGGGAAAAGCTCAATTTAGGAGCTTTCCCCTAGTGATCAGTACACTCCCACTGCAGGAGCAGCCACTAGCAGGCCCAGGGTGAGGCTGAGTCTCTGCACCTATCAACTACCTGAGATAATCCAGATTTGGCCTGATCCCACCAGCTGATGAAGGTCCTCTAAGGTGTGTTCTAGAAAGAGCCTGGGGAGCTGGCATAAGTGATGGCAAGAGGTGACATGACTGTGAACCCCGCAGGGAGGCTGTCCTGATGGCTGAGGATCCTGAAGCATGGAACATTCCTGATGGTGTCATTGACCTAGCATCACACATTCACTGAGTGGTTTTGGAGTACAAAACTCTTCACTAATTTCCTCCAGGACACAGAATATGCCTTTACCCAGACATTACCCCGAAATATCAGCTCTGACTAATTTCCTCATTCAGAAGCCTCTCAGATGGTGGGTCCACAGCTGTTCAGCTGACCAAGATGAGCTACGTTTCCACAGTGGGCTGATCCCTGCAGGTCACACCCCCACCAGTGCATGAATCTGTGCACTGCGCCTCTAGTATGATATAAAGAATCATTCAATGTCTAGTAGAAAATGTTCTATAATATATTGTCTTTCTTATAAATTAAACTGTTTGGGAGCTTTGAGATGTTCAAATATATAAACAACTAGTGGCCTGATGTGCGAAATTCATGCAAATTAAAAGGAAATTAATTAGAAGAAATTTTAATATTGCTATTTATCCTTTCTCTATAATAGAAATGTTAGAGATGAAAGAAAATTAATAAAATATATATAAAATCTCCCTCTTGTCAGAGTCTGGGGCACCCTGCATAACCTAGAGTCAAGTCCCTGCCCACCATTGTTACAGAGAACTGGAATAAATCAAGAAATGTTTGGAGAGTCTGTAGTTACACTTATTATGTGGGGTCCAGAGGAAAATGTCTCTCAAATTCTGGGCCCTAACATGGAGGAATTTTTTCTATTTATATGTTTTTACCTTTTTTGTCTCCCAAATAAGGGGTGTTTCCTGCCCCTTTTGCAAGTTCTTAAAGAGACATTTGAGTGACCTACTTGCCTCCAGGTGGTAGCAGCCACAGCCATGCTTATAAAAAGGGGCCTTGAGACCTCAACCAAAGGCCTAGCCTGGTGCCAGCACTTATAATTTTGTCTGGGTAAGGTTTAATGGCCTCTATGAAGTGGGAGTAGTCTTATTTTCCTTATTATTTAAGCAAGCAGGCATTTGCAGAAGCCAAATAGCAGGGTTAAAATTTCAAAGATCAGTTTTTATATAAGATGGATGCTTCATTCCTCACTGCTTTTATGCACATGAGTCAAATCATTGGCTCTTGGTCATTGTCAAGAAGAGACTTATATTTATCCCTGAGGACTATAATTTTAATTTTCTGCCTAGTAAAGTTAGTAGGCCTGTTTATAAGATAAAGGCCTATAATGAGGGCCAGGAGTAATTTTTAGAGAGTCTGAAAAGTCCTGAACTTTCTATTTTTCCTAGCCTGTCTTAAGCTGGGTGTGATGAAGCCAAATTGGGATTCTGTTGACCTTGACTGCCATGGAGATGGTCCTTTCCAGGTAGGAGTCAGTTTTTAGGTGGCCAATATATTTACCAAACAGTCACCAGGGTAGAAGGGATGAACCAGATCAGAAGTTGGTACAGGCAGAGCATCTCAGATGTGCTTCTGGATTGCTTCCTGGGTAGACTTAGTAAAGCTTGTAAGAACTTGAATAAAAACTGATTATGGATTTCAGCTTTTCTATATTAATTAGATCAGGGTCTGGAAGAGTCACTAGAAGCTGTAGAAGCCCCACTCGTTTTAGGGCAGCCTCCTGGGCAGCTTCATCTGTGGCCTGGTTCCCTTTTGCTTCTGTGGAGACCCTTTACCTTATAAATAGCACTATGTACATGAGCCATTGTAAATGTGTACCTGCTACCAATATAAATTGTTACTGATTTCTCTATTGTCTGCCAGAGATCCTGAAACTGGGTGACTTGAGTGTTTGATATCCAGTGGTCTAGCCTGTTCCGGAGTAAAGCCTCGACCTCGTGTGGCAGTTAGGATTAGTTACTGCCCTAGGGTTAACTTATTTGCTTTTTTGATAAGCATAGCTATGGCTGCTACCAAATGCAAAAGGGTCAAGTCTTTTGGACAAATAGGCTACTGGCCGTTTCTAAGGACTGAGACTTTAGGTGAATACCTCTTTGGCAATGCACCTTGTCTTAAATACATAGCGATAGAAAGACTTAGTTATATCTGGTAGCAGTAGTTGGTCCTTACTATGCTCATGTTTGTCTAACTGCCTAATATATTACCTCAAGGATCCTGGCTTGAATTTCTTTAGGGAAAATGGACGTCAAATTTCTTCTGTAGCTGCTTCATGCTGAGGAGGGACAAAGTTTTTCCTCAGAGCCATGAGATTCTTACTGTCTGTCAGAGGGATGATGAGGCCTGGGCACAGAAGGAGGTGAGCTTGTCACCTGGCAGAGACAAACTGTAACAAATGGTTTGGTGGAAGGGAAAGAAAACATTTCAGTTTTCATAACCTCTATTTAAATAGAATTTTTCTCCTCAAAATTACCTCTATGTTTATTAAAAGAGACAAATCAAGACCAATTTATTTACTGTATTTAATTTGGCCTGATTGTTTGCATAAACACAATAAGAATTGTAACTAACTACCTTTGCCAGAATTACATGATTGAATCTTAGTGTGCCCTGTAGGGCTTGAAAGTCAAGCTATCCAGCTGCCATGCGGCCTGTCTACAGTATCTGCTGAGTTAGGTGAATCCCTTACCTGCAGTAACTCCACCTGGGCCCATGCCCTAGGTTTTAAGGCCCATTTCAGTAGCCCTCCTACTTATTGTGGCCTAGAGTGCTTGAGGGTTCTGCAGGGACACAGAGGCATCCTTATTGCTCCCCTTCTACTCTGACCAACCCCCAGTGATGATAGGGCATGGGCCTGATTCTCCAGCACCAGCCATTTCCGAGACTCCCAAGCAAGATACCAGGCTTTTCCTTGGCACTCTTATTGGCTTCAAGTCTTCAGAGTTCAGATGGGGCTCTTTAAAACATGACACCCCAGTCAAAGTTTCCGGTCAATAAAACCACTATTGGAAATTAGTCTTATTGAATTTATGCAAAGAAATGTATTGCCATGATTTATTAAGCATTGCCAAATTTTGGAGGAATTATATAAAGAGAAAAATATACTGACCTGCTTTAAGATCTTCTGATTTTTCTTGTTAGTCCTTTCTATGGATTCTTCAGAGTAATATAACTGTTTTCAAATGACAAGGAGAAATTCAAAATGTTCAAGTAGACAATTATAGCTTATCCTGTAGTAGGGTCCCCCCCTACTTGACTTGTCCTTAAAATTTCATATGATCTCTGGGAGGGGTGACATGCGCTCTCAGAAAGGACTAAGGGAGTTTTATTCCTTTATAGGGTCTCACATATCACAAGATCTATAATTTCTATAACAAAGGGCGGGTACTCACCACTTCCCTCTGTTCCACACAGGCCTTCCCCAGTTTCCTAAAGTTGAGTTTTGTGCCACACTTGACATGGGCATGTAACACTGGCCTATAAGACAGTATACAGGCTGCCAACTGTCTTTTAATATAGACCAAAACCAGATGGGTATTTTCCTTGCCCATTTGGGCACCTGCCTTTTTGGCAACTGCATTCCAATCTGTAAGGTTAATGCAATGTTATTAACACAATGAAGTATAATATTGGCACTGAGGCCACCTTAGGTAGCCAAATCTTCTGCTACCATATATGACACATGGTAGGGCTATACACATATCTTAGGGAGGTGACTAAGGTCTATTCTTGACCTTTACACACAAAGCAAAATTGTCCTTCTCTTTCTGGAGTCATGTCTATGAAGATGCAGGCATCATCTAAGTCTATTATACAGTTTTCTGCAGGCCACTGTCAGGGCTGTACATGGTGGCCAGTTCTTCTTTCTAACCACAAACATGGCCTGTCTAATTTCCCTAAAATTTATTCTGGCAAGGGAGAAAGTTGTTTTGCTGTAAACAGGCACCCCTTTATAACTGGGTTTTGACATCTGATAAGAAAGCCCTAATTTATAAGTTTAACACGTGGCCTTAGGTCCTTCCAACCCAATAGGGTCTCTGCCATCCCTCAGTCATATTCCTCCTCTCTTGGAGAATCTCAAGGTCCTGAAGGCTCCCTGGTCCAGGGAGAATGCCTTTCCTTTGCTCTTTGACTTTAAGCTGCTAGTCCAAAACGGACAGAGTTGCAGTTAGAAACAGCTTTACATAACGCCCCTTGTCTTCCCGCCAGTCCCCTCGTGGCAGAGCAGCGACCAGGCCTCTCCCAAGAAAGTGCACTGGAAAGGGATTCAGGCCCTCCTCTTCCAGCAGCAACAAGTACTGAACCCTTTCAGTACATTTGCAAACAGGGAGCTTTCACTAGCTCTGTCTGCTGCTTTTATAGATTCCAGACCTGCTGCTCTTTTCCCTGGGCTGCAGGAAGGCTCATAGCAGTCACTGGCTTCTGGTTTAACTGCTGCAGCCAGCAAGCCAAAGGCCTAAGTCTTATATTGCTTGTTGTAAAATGCTCATTACTCCCTCGGCAGTAGCAGGGAAGCTAGATTAATTATGCTTGCAGAAAACTTGAGACCTTGAATCTAGTCAAGTTCTGATAAGACACCTAGACCAGATCCCTATGCCAGTAAAATGGTCTGCAGTCAGTAAAAATCAACAAAACTTAACTTTCCCTGCTTCATAATTAATTGCCAACACCCCCTCCCAGTCCAGTTGTTTGTCTCCCTTTCCTATTGTGAGTCAGAGGAAGACAATTCCTACAGAGGGGAGAAATAGAAACAGTAGGAGTTTCAGAGAAAACTACAGACTACCATTGTAGTAGTTCTCCCTTTCGAAGGCTGAGATCTGACCTGTGGAGAAAAATGACTCTTAGCCTGGAAAGATAGCGGATGAGGATAAGAGTGTGTAGGAGATTTCTTGTCAACTGAAAACCTGAATGGCCTCCTGAAAGAAAAGATCTTTAATCCAGTTACAGATGCTGTCAGAATCAGGATGAGGGAGGAAGGGAAAAACCAGGTTATGTCCTCTATGAGGATCCTACTAACTGAAAACAGCAAGTCAAACATGAAGACAACAGACCACACAAGACACACAACTAGGATTAACGGGGTCCATAGACAGTTAATAATAACTTCAGTGTTAGTTCCCCCTCAGGTGGCTTGCATTGGACTTGATGTCATAGGCTGGGACAGGGCCTATAAATCTCTCCATCCTGTGGAGCTGTAAGCCCTGCCCCTGGAAGTCTCCACCCACCAAAAGAGATAAGAAAGCCATAAGTAAAAGTTTTTATTTTTGAAATGTCACAAATTTATACCTTTAAATTAACCCTAGGACTTTAAAATTTTAATTTAATACAGCAAAATGACAAATCAGAGCAAACTGAAACCCTTACTTATACAAAATTAGAGAGAAATTTTCATTAGCTAAGTGGACTGATTCCCTCTGACAAAGGCAAAAGACTCTGAGGAAAAAAATCTTGAAGCTGCTAAAGACTTTTGCATTTTGACAGAGCTTTAAACAAATTAAACAGTAGAAAGATATAACAAATACTCTCTTATCTTTAAACAAATTAAACAGTAGAAAGATATAACAAATACTCTCTATGTACAGCCTGAAGGCACAAAGTGGCTTTTGCTTCACACAGGCTAATTTATGCCAAGACAGACAAACATCCATACTGACCCTCTCTCAGACTGGAGCTGAGCAGATAAATGAAACAATGCCCAAATCCCCAGACAGGCTTGGGGGTGCTCTTAGCACCCGTGCCCAGAACAGAATTCTTGACCAACATTTTGATGAGAACCTCCAGAGGAGTTAAGATTGTGTCCAGTCCTCCTTCTCAGTAACAAATTGGCTATTCTTACACATAAACAAACAGCAGAGTAATTCCTTAATCAAATCTGAATTCATTCACCTCCAGAGTCCCACATTTATATACTAGCTAGTCGGAGTTTTTGACTCCTACCAGATATTTACCCAGAGTTTAAATAGTCCATCTGATTCCCGATTAATTTGCTTGAGGAAGCCGTAGGGCTTCCAGGGAGGTGATCAATCTCCCCTTTCCACTCACTTGGAGTGGGTTGAACTGACGGGGCCCTACCTTACCAATTCTGCCGACAGGTCCAGAAGTGTCCATCTACTCTCTCCAGATGTTGGCCGACCCTGGGCTGAGATCCAGGAGCACTCTGAGTCCCCTGGTTCAATTCTGCTAAATCAGCAGAGCGGCATCTCCTGAAGGCCTATCGAGCTCCCCCAGGCTCCAAAGCCAGTCCACTCACTAGAGGCTAAAAAGCCAAGCATGGGCTGGTTTTCCTAGAATCTCAGGGAACCAATAATGTTACAGAGAACCAGAATAAATCAAGCAATGCTCGGAGAGTTTGGAGTAACATTTATTACTCACGGGTCCAGAAGAAACTGTCTCAAAGTCTGGGCCCCAACATGGAGAAATTTTCCCTATTTATATGTTCTCACATTCTTTGTCTCCTAAATAAGGGGTGTTTCCAGCCCCTTTTGCAAATTCTTAAAGAGCCTCTATGTGCTGGGTCTTGAGACCTCAACCAAAGGCCTGGCCCAGTGCCAGCACTGATAATTTTGTCCAGGGAATGTTTAATAGCCTCTCTGAAGTGGGAGCAGTCTTATTTTCCTTATTATTCAAGCAAGCAAGCATTTACAGAAGCCAATTAGTAGGGTTAAAATTTCAAAGAGCAGTTTTTATATAAGAGGGATGCTTCACCACCTGCATGCACTTCAAAAACACAGGAGACCCAGACCCGGTCAGCCCCACTACAATTGGGTGAAACCCAGACCTGGCCTGACCCACCCTCATCAAGCCCCTCCAGGTGAAGGGTGCAGCCTCAGGTCCCCAACCCCTGGTGTTGGGTGGGGAACAAGCCTCAGGTCCCCCAGCCTGGCACTAGGGTTGGGGGTGTGACCTGAGGTCCCCTGTCAAGCCCTGTTGGGTGGGGGACGCAGCCTGAGATACCGTGGTCTGGAGCTGGGGTGAGGATCACGGCATGGGGTGTCCTGGCCTGGTGCTATGGCAGGGGATGCAGCCTCAGGTACCCCAACTTGGTGCTTGGATGGGGGGCGCAGCCTGATTTTCCCCAGCCTGGCCTGGGACGGGGTGGGCACAGCCTGAGGTGAACTGGCCCAGAGCCAGGGCTGGAGGATCACAGCCAGAGGTCCCTATCAAGACCCGCTGGGCAGGGGGTGTGGCCTGAGGTCTCCTGTCCATCCCTGCTGTGTGGGGGACGCATTCTGAGGTCCCCCAGTCAGGCGCCAGGTTGGGGGGTGCAGTATGAGGTTTCCTGGCCCGGTGTTGGGGCAGGGGGCGCAGCCCGAGGTACCCTGGCCTGATGCTGGAGTGGGGGTTGTGGCCTGAGGTCCCTCGTCAAGCCCAGCACCCACTCCCCCACCTCTCCCCAAACCCTCCATTGGCAGCATTACGTTGAAAGGGGACCCAAGCAGGCAGTGTCACATCCCTAGCCGGGGATGCAGGCAAGAAGCTTTACCTCAGCACTGGGCTGGGATGCAGGCAGGTCTCGTGATGTTAGGGATAGGGGAGGAAGTCCTTGCCCACAAACTGGTTGTGACTGGGACACCATAATGGACAAATTAGCATATTACCGCTTTATATGTATAGATGGCAATTTTATAATTAATTGAAAAGTGAATGGCTTTTGCTGTAAAGCACATGTAGTTTTCAACAGGATACTAGGACTAAAATGTTCCACACCAAGCTTTAGATCTCTTCAGTGTTGACACAGGCAAAACAAAGACACAGCATTACATGAATTTGGAATCCTTTACCTACTTAGAGGCAATTGTGACCAAAACCCTGACTCCCTTAACTCAACAAAGGAATCCATATTCTGTGGATGGGCTCAGTTAGAGAAATATTGGTAGGGCTATAATAAGAAGCCACTTGAGTTTCTCTTTGTAGTTGGTAGTCATCATTGCTACTTTGGGGTGACTTTTTATTTTATGCTCTTCAGTAAGCGTGTAATCAGATACCCCAAAATATCATTAAATCTTTTATATTTTAAGCAGAACTTAAGGAGCGTGTGCTAGAGCAGTGGTTCTCAACCTTCCTAATGCCACAACCTTTAATACAGTTCTTTATGTTGTGGTGATCCCCAAGCATAAAATTATTTTTGTCGCTACTTCATAACTGTAATTTGCTACTGTTATGAATCTTAATGTAAACATCTGTGTTTTCTAATGGTCTTAGGAGACCCTACTAGCTGTTCGCGACCCACAGGTTGAGAACCGCTGTGCTAGAGCAAAAGCACCAAGAAATTTAGAAACTGCTTCTCTTGCTTTACAAGAACACTCAGAACATTAATAATTTTTATAAATTTTAGTTGGTTGCCCCAATAGCCTCTAAAATATAGTTCAAACTGACAAAGGCTTACTTTATCAGGAACAACAATCAAATCTGATGGCTGCAGATTCAACCTCTGTAATTGTTATCAAATGTAGCAGCAAATCTAGAGGCCAGAAATCACAGACTGCAGACCTTTGATCCATATCTGAAACTTACGCATTTTAGTAAAGATAAAATATTAAATGAAAATATTTGGAGTAGACTTAATATATACATTCAAATCGCACTTATTTTTTTAATCAAAGCCTCTTGAATATGGAAGGCATAGGCAAAATTTAAGAAGAGCTAGTTTATAACAGGAAAATACATCCTATTCCCTTTCTAACTACAGCATCTAGAGTCACCAA
>PVJN01020220.1:0-36264 GCA_004026805.1 Lasiurus borealis | reverse complement strand
GTGACTTGGCAGCTGTGGTTTTCAGGTGCTGCACCTGGAACCAGAGAGAAGGGAGCCCAATTCTGGGATGTGTCACCCAAGAACTGCCCTCTCGTAATCTGGGACTCCTCGGGGGATGTCAGAGAGCCGATTTCCACCCAGTTCCCACAGGCCAGGCTGAGGGACCCCACCAGTGCACAAAATTCGTGCACCGGGCCTCTAGTATTATATAAAGATCTGTTTCTCATCACACATGGAATGAAAAGTCAAAATCAAGGACAAATAGCTTCATAACATTCTGGTGGTTGATGTCCCAAGGAAGACTAGTACGATGATCTGTGAGTGCACTTTCATGCTGTACAGGATGGAGCACCAAATAATTGTAGTGTAGTACTGCTTCAGCTAGTGGCTCCCAAACTTTGCTGTGCACTGAAATCACGTAGGCCCTTTCAAGTGATGCCTGTAACCCACTCCCAGACATTCTGATATTTTTGATATAGGGTGTGACCCAGGGCTTGAGAAATTTAGAAGCTCTCCAGATAGTTTTGATGTGTAGCAAAAATTGAAGACTATTGGCTTACGTGCGAATTCTCAGCAATTTCACTTTCTCATTCATTGGTAAATGGATGAATAATAAAATACCTGCCTTGTAGAGATTTCAGGATAATTAAAGAAAGTTATAAAACTAAAACACTGTGGAATGAGTTAAAGTGATATTTAAAGGTAAAGAATCAATTAGTACTTTATGAGCATCTGAAAATATTATTAAGATTTTCTACATAACTTTGCAATTCTGGTGATGCTCATGTATTCATAGCTTTAGATGTCTTCAAAGTTAGATTTCTAACTATACTTCAAAATGTGTTTCTATTTATATTGTGCTCATATGCCTGCATTGAGTTGTTACCATGTCTTATGCAGCAAGGCGCACCAGGACACACACAGGTTGTCAGTCAGAGTTTGGCCCAGTTCTCTCTGACTCACTTTGACCTTTCAGGCAAACATTTAGCATGTCTCTGCGTCTCTCGTCCATAAAATACCAAGAGTAGTATGTGCCCTGACTATTTCCCAAGTGCATGGGGAGAGAATCAGATGTGCTAAGAGATAAAAATCCTTGGAGAAGTGAAATTCCTATTAACCACTGACAGAAATAAAAATCAGTAATAATTTCAGGACGAGACATAGGCAGTAGGATGTTGTGAGTAGAATATTGATCTGGAAAATCAATATTGTTTCTCTTTATTCTTTTCTTTGTGTGTGAATGAGGTAGGGTAGAGTGGGGGCAGGAAGGCATTATATTTATTATAATTTATTATAATTTCTCCTTTTCTAGTACGGGCACAGAAAGTCTGAGCTAAGTGTTTATAGATGTACACAGACAAACGAACACACAGATGCACACACACACACACACACACACATATACACTCATATCCCAATCTTTACTTTAATATGGCAATTGTCCTAAAATTGGTTTTAAATTGCTTTGTTAATATAAGGATTGCATTGCTATCTCATCCTAAAATAGATGGCTACTAGTCCTACATGTTTAAGTGGTGTAAGATAACAGCATTGAATTCTCATAATTTCGTAGATGGGAATTTGGGCAGAACTTGGCAGTGGTTACCAGGGTGAATTGGCTGGTGTACACGGCTTTGTGAGGGTCCAATAAAGCTTTGTTCACTCTCAGAAATCCGGGCTGGGACTTGGAGGACTGAGCTCAACAAGACTGCGAGCCAAAGCATGATCAGGTGACCTCTCGTCATGGCATTAAGACTTATTACATGGAAGTTCGGGGATCCCAGGAAAAGCATTGCATACTTTTTGTTTGTTTTGTTTTGTGTTTTTGTTGTTGTTGTTTTAGCAATAAATTGTGTACTTTCCTATTACTTTTATGACACATGTATTTTTAATTTTAATTTTCTTTGCATCTGGTCTTAAGCCTTAGATTTAATTTTTCCAGATCATTTCTATTATAGTATTTCTTGATTTTCTACCTCTTATTTTCAAATACAGGGTGAAGCAAAAGGAGGTTGACAATGGTGAGTATGCAAAATACAGAGTTTATTCTTGTATTATTAATTACTAGAGGGCTGGTGCATGAAATTTGTACATGGGAGGTGGTCCCTCAGCCCAGCCTGCACACTCTCCAATTCGAGATCCCTCAGGAGATGTCTGACTGCCAGGATGTCCCTGTGAGATGGGACCTAACTGGCAGTCAGACATCACCTTTTACAATGTGAGACCACTGGCTCCTAACTACTTGCCTGCCTGCCCACCTGCATGCTGCCTAACCGCTCCCCTGCTGACCTGATGTCCCCCAACTGCCTTCCCCTGCCAGCCTGATCATCCTTAACTGCCTCTGCTTTGACCCCCACCACCGTGGTTTTGTTCAGAAGGAAGTCAGACGTCCAAAAGATGGCCAGTTGACCCAGTCTAATTAGCATATTACCCTTTTATTCGTATAGATCAGTTGCAGTATTTTCCCTACAGACAACTGTAAACCTACTTTTGCCCCAGTATATGCCAAAGAGAAATGTTTTCTAAATACATGTAGATTGTTCCCCAAATTTTCATTGACAGATGTATTTCATGAAACATGTTTAAGCAGCTGTGCCCTTTTGTAATTGCTCTGTTTGCATTCAGTGGCAAAGGTAGGCTTTTATCCAGCAAGCATTTTTAAGCTTAATCATACAACGATAGGTGTCATTGGTTGTGTACTTAAGGGAATTTGAAAGTGATGGAGAAAATGGTCTCTAGACTTTTGCAATTTGTAATCTATTGCAAAAAAAAAGCCAGAATATGGGGAAAAAAATAACTTTAAAATGTCCAGTAACAAAAAAATGTTCAAACCATGCATGAGCGCTATAAAAAACAAAAACGAATGGCTAGTTTGTGAAGCAAGAGAGCAAGCAGACATTTGTCTTGAGGTCAAGGACCCTGAGCCAGTTACTGAAGTAAGACTGGCTATGAGTCGTCAGATGTGGACATTCTGCTAGCCGTGAAGATCAGCGGGATCTCTGGACTTTGGCCAGATATTACATAAATAATCATGATAAAAATGAGGTGTCTAGAGGTAATAAGAATAAATCGTAGGCGGTTAAGGGACTTACACAGTAAAATGAAAATCATGTTTGTCTCATTTTCCTGTAAAATGAAGCCATTTATATCTATTTTCATCTCCAAAGAATGAAACCACAGCTTATCTATCCATCCACCTACCATCTCTGAATTAAAAGTGTGGCTTTCCTCGTCTCTGAGTTCATAGGATGACACCCTTTTTAATGCCCTTGTTGGACAATGGCGTATGGTATGAGAAATGGTGTGACCGGAGGAAGCTGCATCCAAGGTACACAGGGACTTGCAATATTTATGCCATTTAAACTGCTAGAAAATAAGTTATGTCACTTTTCTTTTAAGTTTGCCTTTTTCTAGAGTATCAATTTAGTTAACCAAAATATATTGGAAAGACAATAAGCGTAAAGATTATTCACTTAGCCCTGACCAGTGTGGTTCAATTGGTTAAGCATTGCCCCATGCACAAAAAGGTCACTGGTTCGATTTCTGATCAGGACACATATCTGGGTTGTGGATTGGATTCCTGGTCAGGGTGGATGCTGAAGGCAACCAATCCATGTTTCTTTTGTATCGATCTCTCTCTCTTATCCTCACTCTCTTTTTCTTGAACTTCCTCTCTCTTGAAAATCAATAAAAAAGATTATTCACTTAGATAATATGCCACAATTGAGGAGAATTTAGTTTAAAAGTTGTTTTCTGAGTAGAAGTTTGTAGATGTCAATATATCATTATTTAAACTAGCTAGCTGACTTTTTAAAGAGTTCACTGAAAATCTGTTAGTCTTGAAAAAGCATTCCAACTTAATGTGGAAGAGAAATATAGGTCAAAGCAATATTTTTACTAACATGATAAAAACACAGAATAGTGTTTTACCCATCATTATAATTATTATATTCTTTTCCAATATTTAATATAAAATCAGTACTCCTATGTTATTTAGTACCTAAAAGCTATCCAGAAATACTTGGGAAATGGAATGTGTTTTATCATCTAATTTTTATGATTCCATAACTACATTTTGTGTTTTTATGAAACATGCTTATTTCTGCTTTCTTTGGCAGTTTTTATTTACTCCCTTACAGAGTAACCAATCTTACTACATTTTAACTTTAGGAAGCAGAAGTTGATGTTTAGCAAAGGAGACATGTTTATGACTTGCTTATTTGTTTTCTACCCAAGCTGCCATTTTTTTAAAGTCCTAAAATAATCATTTGGATTTTAAGATCTAAATCGAAGCACTTCTTAGAATTCAACCTCTCTTTCACGTGGCTATTAAATGGAGTGTTTTCCTGAAATTCTCACCCCCTTTGCATCTCACAGCAACTTTTATGTGGAAATCTGCTAGTGTTTTAGAAATCATTATTTCATTACCCGCTATTTTCAAAGCTCCTCCAGAGTGTTAGGCAAACATTTTTTCTCTTAAATCTTCCTTCATTTCCCACGTGAAAAGTTAAGGCGAGAATAAAAAGTGACTGTCCTGGAATAATTCCCACTTTCTACGGGTGCAGGATATTATGATAGTCCTCTTAATGTACTCAAACTATGTTTTAGTGCGTGAGTTCTGTGTGTCTCCTAACCAGAGATGACAACCACGAACGAGTATTTCAGGGGAAGAATAGTGTTTTTAGCTGAGCTGAGAACTCTCAATATCCCCAAAACAGTGAGTGCTTTTAATGTAAATAGCAAAGGAAAGGCATGTTCAATCTACTGGGCCCTTAATGAATTTAATGAATGAATATCTATTGGAACCATATACAGTGGTACCTCGAGATACGAGTTTAATTCCTTCCGTAACCTTGAGGCGTGGGAAACTATGAGACGCTTGAGTCGAGGTAAACTGGTGGGTCGTGTGCAGCCGGCCGATCCAAGCGATGACTCCTATCTCAAAAGTTGCTCGTATTTCAAAGCAAAAATCGCTCGCTCGAAGGCTCGTATCTCAAAAATCTCATATGTTAGGGCACTCGTATCTCGAGGTACCACTGTACTGTTTTCGATCCAGGAGTTCCACCCACTGTAGTTCTTGAATAATATCTATAATATTTATGTAGAATTCAACACAGTGCTGGTAGTTCATCTATTCTTTAAACCACATTGAAAGAGTGTGCACTGTGCACCAGACACTGCGTATTAGGACTGCAGCATCACATACATCAGCGCTTCCATCTTTTCCTTTTACAGTGAGAGCATAGGACCATCTTGGTCAATTCCCAATAAAGGTCTCTTATTTCTGCCCCCTAAAACAGGGCGGGGCTCCAGGAGAATTTTCCTGGATTCCTTAATGCCAACCGGCTGACCCATCCCCAGGAATTCTGGAGAACTAATTAGATATGCTGTTGAAAACTCTTAAAAAAAATGCTAGAGTATTTTGTCTTTTATTTTGTATAACTAGAAGGAACGTTTCACTGCAGATACAATGTGAGAGCAAACCAACAAACACCCAAATCCCACTGTGCTCTGGTGCTCCTCCTGAAAGACTGGGTTACTTGAAACCCAATAAATGAAACCATTTTTTTTCCTAGAGAAAGACTGGTGACTTGGTCCTGGTGACACATAGTTTATACATATGTGTATGCACAATTCAAGAAAGTAAGTATTCCGATTTTTTAAAAATTAAAATAGATTTGCCTCATTTATTTTTCTATCTTCCTTTGGGTGAGTGGGCACTGGGAATGGAATAAAATCTGTGATATATTTCAACATCACTAGGAGGCCAAACAAAATTCTGAAGTGATGCCGAAACCGGTTTGGCTCAGTAGATAGAGCGTTGGCCTGCTGACTAAAAGGTCCCAGATTCGATTCCGGTAAAGGGCACGTAGTACATTGGTTGCAGGCACATCCCCAGTGCGGGGTTGTGCAGGAGGCGGCTGATCAATGTTTCTCTCTCATCGATGTTTCTGACTTTCTATCCTTCTCCCTTCCTCTCTGTGAAAAATCAATAAAAAGAAATATAATAACTTTACATAAAAAAAAATTCTGAAGTGATTTGGGATAGGAGAGTAAAGCATATTACAGGAACCCATTTGTAAAAACCCAGTATTGGAAAGGCCACCATTCTCCTGAAAAAAAAAAATTATCTTATTATCAGAAATTCCCTAATTTGTAAAAAAAAAAAAAAAATGGTATTTTTAAAAAATAATCAATAGCATAAAATGTGAAGAGGGGAGAAAAAAAGCAATATAGCATGCTGGAGTGTTTGCTTCTTAAATTGTTCATTAAGGCTGCTTAATAAAAATGTACCAGCTCATTTTTTGCAGTTATTTAAGACGCTACATTAGCAATGATTTGTAGCGAATGCTTCATCCAATCAGTTCTAAGTAATTGTGAGGAGACGTAATGAAGTGCCTGCTGGATATTAGAGTGCTCTGCAGGCTTGTTGCGGTTTGCAACTCCTGTTATTCTTCTAAAACAGCGTTCAGTTCTCTCTACAGGTAAATGCAGTGCATGAATAATTGCCTATAGACAGTTTCAATGAGTTGCTTTAAGCAAAGGCAAATTCCCCAGAAATGTGCTAAAACTCAGCAGGTATATTGAACCAGAATCTAGACACTAAATGTGAAATAAAATATATTTTGGAGAGACCTTTTGCCCTATTACTTCTACGTTTTCAATTCCTAAAAGAGTATTATATATATTTTTCCCCAAAAAATGTAATAAAAACTTTATCAAAGCTCAAGAAATTATCAATAAATACTCACATTTGTCATAAGGCGCTGTCCTGTGCATTGTAGGATAGTCTACGTTATTCTTACCCTCTACCCACTAGCTCAGCGGTTCTCAACCTGTGGGTCACGACCCCTTTGGGGGTCAAATGAGTCTTTCACAGGGATCGCCTAAAACCATTGGAAAAAGTAGTAATGTAGTCTACTGTTCTTGTATTAAGACTGTTACCCATGCTACACCACGCTTCAAGACAAAATTTCATTTATTTGTAATTAGAAATAAATATTTCACAATATATAATTACATATTATTTTTGTGATTATCGCTATGCTTTAATTATGTTCAATTTGTAACAATGAAAATACATCCCGCACATTTACATTACGACTCATAATAGTAGCAAAATTACAGTTATGAAGTAGCAACGAAAATAATTTTATGGTTGAGGGTCACCACCACATGAGGAGCTGTCTTAAAGGGTCGTGGCCTTAGGAAGGTTGAGAACCACTGGATTAGCTTCTAATGATATCCTTCCTGAGTGTGACAACAAAAAATGTCTATAGACTTGGGGAAAAGGACCCCACGTGAGAAAGGGGGGCAAAGTAGTACCAGTTGAGAATTAGTATAAATGAATGTGCAGGTTTATGCATAACCCTTTGAATGTTTGTATTAAGATATTCCCAACTGTCTCTTGAACTTTGAATAGATATGTCTCTATCCTCCCGCCTCCAACCATTTTAACTATGTTGATTGTACACGCAGGCAAATTCACAGTCAGTAAAATTTCAAGTTATTGTGCTGGATTCAGGCCATGTATCTTCGCAAGTTAGAGTCGCAACCATAAACGCTCTATTTCTATTTTTTATTTTTATACACCTACATAAATGTTTGAGTATTAGAGTGTTAAATTAGCCTTCTATGACTTAGAAAATTCATTCATTTCTAGTTACATAGCTCTGCTATTTCTCTAAACCTATAACTGTTTGTTTGTTTGTTTGTTTGTGGTGACATTTTATTTATGCAGGGAAACTTGTATCCAACATCTACTTTATATCAAGAACTAGTTCATTTTGAGGGGAAAATTGATGCAGAAGACATGGTTTTTTGCCATTATGAAACTGACTAATTCAAATTGGATTAAAAATAATAATATACTTACAGGTTTGTGATAGATTCCATTAACAAGATATTGGTGAGATGTTAATGTTTAACGTGCTGAGTAAAGGAAACAACTCACACATTTTAACAATTTATTTTTAGGACCAATGATAATTTTTGAATTATTACCCTGAGAAATTCAAGCATAAATTTGCTTCTTCATCTGAAGCTATCATAGTCGTGCTGCCTGCTAATCCTCCAAAGGTCCCGGCTGGAAGAAAAGAAACACAGATGTGCTATTAGGGGACTCCTGACAAAAAGCCTGATGACATCCATGATAGTTCTGGGAGAAATGTCTCACTCAATCACAGCAGGTTAAATAACAGCTGATGCAGACAGCTTTGAAGCTGTGTTTTCTAAACAAGGATTTAAAAGACATGCATATGTATCCAGAGGCCCCTTCCGTGACTTTCTTTCCCCTTTTAAAGCTTGTTGGAAAGGAATCATTTCAAGTAGGACAGAAAGAAGCCCAATTGCTGAACTCAAGGCCAAGTTCAAAGCATTAGACGGAAATACTAGCCCTGTCAATTCCTTAGGATGCTGTAATAAACAGTTCCGATGATTACTTTATTATTCTACGAGAACATAAAAAGAACAACACTAAGAAGAACCCTATGGTCGGCCCCTGCCTCCCAGGGCCTCCATCCCCGTGCAATTCGTGATCTGAGGCTGAGCATCCATTGGCTGAAATGCCACCCACACACCAGACTCCCCGATTCAGGCACCCTTTTCCCTTTTTGTCATCACCCCCATGTTGTTATACTGACTCCGACGAACACTGTAAGATTTATAGTCTATGTATGTCACTTCAATAATGCCTATTTTATTTTTAAGTTACTGTCCTTACGTTTGAAACACCTTCCACTTTATTGTTGAATAATGCGTAACTATCATTCTACTTGAAATCTCAGTATAATTATGCCATTTTAAGAGTGTGAGGCCGCTTTCTAATGAAAGGAATCTTCAAAAGAGCGAATGATCAAAAAAGTCTGCCAAGGACTATCAAGTAAGTTTTGTGGAAAGAGTTTGTCATATACATTGCCGGGTGGGAATTGTGCAGTAGATTTCCCTCAAAACCCCAATAACCTCCCATCTCTGGAGGCTTTGTGCTTTTTTTGCATTTCACAAATATTCATATCCTAATTAAATAAAACAGATGCTCAAACACCATGTATGCCTAAATTACCAAAGAATCTAACTTTCTCTCTTATTCCCTCCACAGTTCCCTCTCCTATCACACACTCAATAGGTCAATGGGAATTCTGGGTTTTAAGCTCCTAAAAATGACTTGTCAGTGCAACTTAAAATGTCAACCAAGAGAGAAAGGAGGTGTCCTCAGGCCTGAGCTGGTGACAGGAGCGAACAAGGAAGTGAGAGCAAGGACACCATTCCATACGAGAGTAAGTGGTCTGAGTTTCAACACTCTGTTTTACAGGACGTATTGTGACATCCTTTCCATATCAATATTTTTTTAAAATATATTTTATTGATTTTTTACAGAGAGGAAGGGAGAGAGATAGAAAGTCAGAAACATCGATGAGAGAGAGACATCGATCAGCCGCCTCCTGCACGCCCCACAGTGGAGATGTGCCCGCAAGCAAGGTACATGCCCCCAACCGGAATCGAACCCCGGACCTTTCAGTCCGCAAGCCGACGCTCTATCCACTGAGCCAAACCGGTTTCAGCCCATCTGTGGACTCAGGTCATGTTTACCGGACACCTTCCAGCTCGTCTCTCCAACAGCATCCCCTGTCCTGAACCGTGACTAACAAAATATGATCTTCAGCGCGCGAGAGAGAGACTCCACATGGTTTGAGTTTAACATAAGCTAATATGGGCGATAATTATCCAAGTATCGGCCTGCCAGTGAATGTTCTAGCCTCTGAATTTCAAATTATTTCGTTTGCTCATGACAAGGCGAAAGCTAAGACGGATGTAGGTTCTTGGTGAGTGTCTTCTCTGTGCGAGAATTACAGCTCGCCCTACACATTAATCCATCGGCCTTAGTTCTGCTGCTGCATTCACCAAGGGTCTGCGTTGGTGTCTTGAATGAGGAGAGTTGGTCTCTGTGAGGGTGACACGTTGGGCCAGGGCCCCAGGAGTCTGCAGAGAGAGGCAGAGAGAACCAGACGCCCCACTTTTGCCTCTTAATCACTTTGCTGGAATAATCTCTTAAATTCATATTTATAAAGTATATCTTCAATATAAAGAAGGCTGAATCCTTTCCCACGGCGATCATGTGCTGTCACCTTTTGCAAAGGGACAACATGAGTGCAAACAGAACCTGTTTCTGAGCTGCAATGCCATTCATTCCAGGACAATGCTGATGAGCTCTGCATTTCTCACGGAGGCGAGTGTCTTACTGTTTCTTTAATAAGCCCTACTGTCCATCTCATCTTTTCAAACACATTTTTATGTTACTTGAAAATTTCCTCCCAAACACATTTTTTTTAAATGTGTATTTTATTGATTTTTTTTTTTTTTTACAGAGAGGAAGGGAGATGGATAGAGAGCCAGAAACATCAATGAGAGAGAAACATTGATAAGCTGCCTCCTGCACACCTCCCACTGGGGATGTGCCTGCCACCAAGGCACATGCCCCTGACCGGAATTGAACCTGGGACCCCCGCCCCCAGTCCGCAGGCTGATGCTCTATCCATTGAGCCAAACCGGTTTTGACCCAAAACACATTTTTTATGAAGCCGTCATTGGATGCAGTTTTATATCTTTCTATCTTCCAGCATCAAAACTAGCAATTTTCTTCCACCATGTTTTCTCTATTTTCAATACTTGTATTTTTCAAATATCCTGAGGTGGAACATGTCTGAATATAGAAAGTCACAACCAACCATTAGAGTTGTATTCTTAACGCATCATTCGCTCAATGGGAAATTATTTAATCCAGTTTCATATATGCAACATACTAGCTTTAAATCGTACTTCTGGTGAACATTGTGAGAATGAATACTCTTCTAGGAAAAGAATCTATCTGTAAAAATAATAATCCTTTATCTCAGCGGTTCTCAACCTGTGGGTCGCGACCCCTTTGGGGGTCAAACAACCCTTTCATAGGGGTCGCCTAAGACCAGCGGAAAACACCTATTTCCCATGGTCTTAGGAACCAACATACCGCTCCTCTGTGTAGCAAAGTGTAGCAATGTAGTTTACTGTTGTCCTATGAAGACTGTTACCCACGCTACACCATGATTCAAGACAAAATTTCATTTATTTGTCATTAGAAATAAATATTTCACAATATGTAATTACATACTGTTTTTGTGATTAATCCCTATATGCTTTAATGATATTCAATTTGTAACAACAAAAATACATCCTGCCTATCAAGATATTTACATTTCAGTTCATAACAGTAGCAAAATTACAGTGATGAAGCAGCAACGGAAATAATTTTACGGTCGGGGGTCACCACCATATGAGGAGCTGTCTTAAAGGGTCACGGCCTTAGGAAGGTTGAGAACCGCTGCTTTATCTGATGCTGAAAGATTAAACTTCTTCTAAGTAGTATTCAACTGACCGCCATTGTCAAGTAATTATAGGCTGGCAAATTAATAGCAGGGCTAATGCTGCTCCCAACGTTATCTTGGAGTCTGTTGCTAATTACGAGTCACCGTTACTTTGAATACGGTTTATCCATTAAATGCTTGAGACGGTGCTCTAACTGGGACGATCCGAGAGGTTCTCGCCTGGATGCAGGATGTGACTGGAGCATCCACACGCAGGCCAGTCCCGCAGGCTCCCTGCCCTGGGGAGCGAGTGCAGCACCAGCAGGACTCCGGCGAGGGGCAGGAGGGTTCCAATTAAAAGCAGGGAAGGATGTTAGGGAATTGAAACTTGATGTGCAGGAGGCAGAGGTTAGGCAAACGCTCGCTGGCAAAATTGCAATGAAGGTTAAACGCAAAAAACAGATTCTGCAAATCTTGGTAATCGGAACCAGGTCTGAACCGAGGCCATTTCTTTGGCCCCCAATTCCACCGTACCTCCGACTGAGCCCATTTAAAGCAGACGCACGACAGCTGCTCATTTATCCAAGGAATTTGACCTAAATGATGTTAATGCTGTTGGCAGGTCTGGGGTTTCTGAGCGCGTGGAGAATCTATTTGCTGTTTTACGTCTGCAACTTGAAGTTGACCGATTTTTTTCCTCAGTGTTTTTATTTTGTTACACAAATATGCAAAGGGATGATGATTTCTCAAACCTTCTTCCTGGGATTCAAAGGAAATAAAGTTTCAGTCATTTGTTTAAGTTTGAATTTTTCTGTAGCTGCCTGTTTGCCCCACCGTCATCCCAGGGGAACGATGTTAAAATGTGAACTGGAAGACAGGGGCCTGTGGATGCTAACCAGAGACCAAGAATCGACTTCAGCTGAACTTCCTGAGCAGTGTTGCCCTCTGAGATGCTCAGAAAATCTGATTTTAGTGCCACGATGTATCCCAGAGTCTGGGGCATTAGCTGGGCCCTAACTCAAGCTTTTCAAACTTGGATTTTTAATCTTTCTTAACTCTGATAATAATGGAAAGTTGTCAACTGAAGGAGGAGTTACCAATTTTTACCTCTGGATGGTCATCAAAGTAGATCCACAAGTAGATTTAACCCCATGAATCTAATGGAAAGGTGCTGTTGCCCAGTCTGAGTGGCTCAGTTGAGTGAGCATGGTTACAAGTTTGCCGAAACCGGTTTGGCTCAGTGGATAGAGCGTCGGCCTGCGGATTGAAAGGTCCCAGGTTTGATTCCAGTCAAGGGCATGTACCTTGGTTGTGGGCACATCCCCAGTATGAGGTGTGCAGGAGGCAGCTGATCAATGTTTATAACTCTCTATGCCTTTCCCTTCTTCTCTGTAAAAAAAAATCAATAAAATATATTTTGAAGAAAAAAAAAAAGGCCACAGGTTTGATTCGTAGTAAGGGAACAGGGCTGAGTTCCAGGTTCCATCTCCAATGGGGACATGCAGGAAGCATCTGCTCAATGTTGCTCTCATTCATATTTCTATATCTCTTTCCCTCTCCTTCCCTTTCTCTCTCAAATCAATAAAAACATATTATGAATAAATAAGTGGAAGGCACTGTCTATGGAGGAAGACTGGCTATGTAAAACTTGAAGACAGATATTGATAACTAGAGGGCCGGTACATGAAAGTCATACATGAGGTGGGTGGGGTGTGTCCCTCAGCCTGGCCTGCACCCTCTCTAATCCGGGACCGCCAGTAGTCGGACATCCAGGACCGCTGGCTCCTAACCACTTACCTGCCTGCCAGCCTGATCCCATAACTGCTCTCCCCTGCCGGCTTGAGTATCCCTAACTGCCTCTGCCTCAGCCCTGCCTCCATGGGAGATGTCCAGTCTAATTAGCATATTACCCTTTTATTAGTATAGATGCTATGTGCTCTGAAGCTAATACTTAACCTACGTGACAAACTCCACTTCAAATTTAGTTCATGAACCATTGGCAATCTCATACCAATTGGGAAGTGTCTTATTCAACTCAGCCTGCTTTCTATAGCAAAACACCATAACTGGGTCGTTTGAACAGCAGGAATTTATTTCTCACAGTTTTGGAGTCTGGGAAGGCCAAGATCAAAGTTTTGTTATATTCAGTTCCCGGGAAGGGCTCATTTCCTGGCTGGTAGACGGCCGTCTTTTCACTGTATCCTCGCATGGCAGAAAGTAAGCAAGCTTTCTGGTATCTCTTTCTATACGGACACCAATTCCATCATGTGATTCCCACCGATCATGACCTCTTCTGACCCTAAGTATCTCCGAGAGGCCGCATCTTTCATATTGTTATATGGGGGATTTGGGCTTACACAATTAATTAAAAAAAAACATATTTTATTGATTTTTTAATAGAGAGTTAGAAACATCAATGAGAGAGAGAGACATCGATCAGTTGCCTCCTGCACGTCCCCTACTGGGGATGTGCCCTCCACCAAGATACATGCCCTTGACCGGAATCAAACCTGGGACCCCTCAGTCCACAGGCCAATGCTCTATGCACTGAGCCACACCGGTTTGGCTTAAACAATTAATTTTGAACTAACAATTCCGTCCACAGCAAGATAGCGTCCAAGATTTTAAAAATCATGGTGTCTAGTTTCTATTTTACTTTACAAAAAAGTCCAACACAAAGTGAAAGAAGAGATGCATTAATAGTTATATCAGGGGCATAGTTTTAGTTAAAAATCATGTCATGTTTAATTGAACAACATCTAGCTTCAGTGAGGCACTGAAAGGAATCGTTGCTGGAGCCACTATCATTCATTGGGACCAGACTCTGAAGAGAAAATCCCGGGATATTTTTCATCAAGACCACGCTTTTGCATGCAGGACTTTGTACATCTCACTGACTCCCTTTAAGAGAGAAAGCAAAGCTGCTCTGTATCACAGCCATGCTCTACCTCCCTGCGGAGTGAGGAGTCTTTAACATTTAGAAGATTTTTTTATGTTTACAAGAACCCTGAGATTTCATTGGAGGATTTGTTATCATTTTTTTAGCTCTCTGTAAGCCCCCCAGGAAGTGGGGGAATGTACAACCTGAATAAGCAGACCGAACAACCGAGAAAGGTTTGAGTTTGAACACTGACCAGAGTGCATGTGGTGGGAGCTGCAGGAAGAGTCAGATGCAGACCCTTCCTTGGGCTTCCTCCCCTTGGAGAAAAAAGAAGAGAGAGAGAGAGAGAGAGAGAGAGAGAGAGAGAGAGAGAGAGAGAGAGAGAGAGAGAGAAGATCCCCCCCTCCAGGATGAGGGGGCCTCAGGAGCTGGAGGAGAACATGGCAGCGAGTCCAGGCTCTGTGTTTGAAAATGGCCAGCCGACCTTGTGCTTCCAGCAGCTTCCTTTTCTGGGAAACAGATCAAAGATGAAGAGATCAGCCAGGCCAGCGTGCTCCGTGCTTGAGCGTTGACCTATGAACCAGGAGGCCACGGTTTAATTCCCGGTCAGGGCCACCTGCCCAGTTGTGGACTCAATCCCCGGGGTGGGGTCAATGATCCATTTGACAGAAGTCCAAATAGGCCTTCATTGGAAACGATCCTTTATCTTTTTCTTTTTTTTTTTCTTTTTTCCAGGCAATCAGCAAACAATAGAGAACAACCCAATTCAGGCCTGGGAGATTATATGCTGTCACTGCAAACAATTAAGAAGAGACGTCTTCAAACCGAAACCTTTGTGTGGCACAAGAAGCGTACGGGCTATTTATGTTTCTCATTTTCTTTTTAAACATCACTCACTGCTTTGTGAGGCATGACATGCTGAAACAGGTTTAAAAATAGCGTCAGCGAGATGCCTCGCCTGGTTCGCAGCGCCTGGTAGATGTTCGGTTATTTTGATTCTCTTCCATGGGCGGGACACGTCTGAGCATGGGGCAGGGACGGAGACCGAGGCCAGAGAGGACCACTGGAAAAGGAGGTCAAGGTTCTCATGGCGACAGATGACTTCCCAGACTGGCCGGTGGCTTCGAGTCAGGAGCTGACGCGCAGCTCTTATTGACCAGCGGTGGCAGCTGTTTCTCTTATCGGACTGATGCTCCTCTGGAGAGGCTGAACCCCTGAGCCTGAAACACCCCGTCTCTTTGTGGTCCGAGCGGCACACGGTGGGGGACATCCTTTTTGGCCTCTTGGGTACCACAGTGCTCTGATCTTCTGGATGGCCCTCTCTGGTGTGCAAGCAGAATAAACACATCTATTTCTCAGGGAGCCATAAACCAGACAGGAGCATTTTTTTTAAAACACTTATTTTAGAGAAAGATGCCATGGGTATGTGAGCAGGGGTGTTTTTACAAATTACCATATATATATATATATATGGGGGAAAACTTGTTGTGCTGGACAGCCATTTTGTAGTAAGCTCCAGCCACATTAGCACTCACCTCGGGCTAGGTTTCTATTACCCCAAACCCTCTCTCTTTCCCGTAAGCCAGGTGTTTTGCCTTAAGGGCTAGGCCAGGTGTTTTGCCTTAAGGGCTAGGCCTCATTCCTCCTTCTCCCTATAACTACCCCGAACTCCGCCTGAATAAACGAGACTTGATCAGAACTTGGTCTTGTCTCCATTCCTTGTGTCTCTTGTCCCTTTCATCCCCACTCCCTCTCTAGGGTCCTCGTTGACTTAAACCGTAGGTCAGGATATATATATATATATATATATATATATATATATATATATATATATGATTTTTTTCACTGCTACAGTGAAAAACACATCATAGATTTATTTTTTTATTTTTTGAAATACATTTTTATTGATTTCAGAGAGAAAGGGAGAGAGAGAGATAGAAACCTCAATGATGAGAGAATCATTGGTTAGCTGCCTCCTACATGCCCCCCTACTGGGGATTGAGCCCACAGCCTGGGCACATGCCCTTGACCAGAATTGAACCTGGGACCCTTCAGTTCGCAGGCCGACGCTCTATCCACTGAGCCAAACCCCGCTGAGCCAAATCAGCCAGGACGATGCATGGGAGATTTAATAGAGCCTCATCTTTATCATGAATAAATAAAACTTTTGAAACAAAAACATGCACCCAGTTGAACTCAAAGGTAAAATCTGCCTTTAAAAATCGGCGCAATCTCTTTACTCTTAAAGTTGCATAAATAGAGCTGGGACGCTCCCTCTTACAGAACGATTTTCCCCAAACATTTTAGAGCTGGTTTTACATTCCACGTGAAAGGGTCCCCCCCCCCAACCCCTCCCCAGTCTACAGACAGGGTGTGAAGCTAGGGATGCCTTCCCCTTAACTAAAACATGGCCTGTTTCAAAAGCCGTCTCTGTTAATCAGATGCTACAGGCTCAAGCTGTGAGGCAAATCTGGCAATCCGGTGACAATCCACATGAGGGTTTGTAAAGCCATTTGCGGCCTGCAGTCAGCAGCGCCGGCGGGGCTCTAAGTAAGCAGAGGGGTGTCTGCCGAGGGCCAGGCGTGCAGGGTAACGCACAGCCAGGGCCCTGCGTTTCTTCGCCTCCCCCAGGGGAGGCACGTGGCACTCAATTAACCGAGCGCCGGTGCGCAGGTCACAGGCCTTGCAGGCCTCGTACGTCTAGTTCTCATTCATCACCTCATCTTTCCTCACTCTGTGTTCCCAGCACATCTCTACTTGGGCCGAGATACAATGGTTCGTTTTAGTTTTCCAGAGTATGTCTCTCTTAATCCATTCTTGCAAGATGGGGAGAATTGTTCTCCCTCAATTAATCTCCTTGTTCGGCCCATACACGCCCCACGGAGCTGGTGTGAGCCTTAGAAATGATGAAGGGCAATAAAATATATTAAAAGAAAGAAAGAAAGAAATGATGAAGGGGCCAGCGCCATTCATTATTGAGTTGTCATAGCAAATGTTTCCTTAAAATCGCCCCTGACTTTCCCAATAACAATCCTCTTAAAATTGGCTGTTTGCTTTCCGTGTGTAATGCTGGTGCTGCTATAGGATTTGCTTTCATCTTTCTTCTTTTATTTACCAGGCTACCAATCACCTAACGTGACATTAATCAGACACTTACTTGACTGAGGGATAAATATCTCTGGGTAGGAGCAGATATGATGGCCGGCAAGCTAGCTGACGAAAACAGATTTCTCATTTGAGGAATTTGTTTTAACTAAACTGCACAATGGTGAGTCTAACGTGGATACTAAAAGGCTTCCTCATTGATAATTTCAGATCTATTTTTCCTTCTGTGATTATTCTTGTTAGACAAAGGAGATGCTACTTGCCTTTTTTTTTTTAAAGAAAATAAGCAATGGCAAAATTCAACTTGTTCTTTTTTAAATTTTATATTTGTGAAGATTTAGATCTTCCTAGAGGCCCAGTGCATGAAAATTGGTGCACTGGGGGGGTGGGGCCCCTCGGCCTGGCCTGCCTGCCTCTCACAGTCCGGGAGCCCTCAGAGGATGTCCTACTGATGGCTTGGGCCCGATCCTCCTCTACAGGAGGCAACCGGGCCAATCAGTGGAAGGCACCGCCCCCATAAACCCACTGCTGCTGCCACTGCTGGCTGCTGTGGCTGTGGGCTTTCCTCGGCCCTCGCAGCCTCTGAGACTTCGTCCAGAAGGATGTCCAGAAGACGCCTAGTCTATCCGGTCTAATTAGCATATCACCCTTTTGTTAGTATAGATGAAGGTCTTCATAGCATGGGGACACCAACTTTTACTGTGTCCTGATTAATTTCCTCAGTAACACTTGAGAAATCCAGGTTTAAGTCATGTTGTCCATAATTCTCCATTGAATAAATCTGGTAGAGCAGTTCCTACTTCTCCAAGGCTTAGTTTAATGTCCTTTGGCAAATGACCTTCTCTTGTAGCTATGACATTTGGAAGGTAAACGTGGGTTCATTTTCCTTTTTTGCTGACATGTTATTACAGCACTTGACATTATTTCGGGCACCATATGTTGCGGTTCACCCATTCAGGAGCAGTGTAGCATCTTCCACAACACTAAAGTCACGCATGATGTACCAGAATATACATGGATAATAACTATATGTATCCTGAGGACTCCCACCCCAGTGTATCATAGCCGTCAACATGGACAAACACAACTTAACAACACTACTCTGTCCATAGCACATACTACTGACACATCTTTAGTTTCCAGTGGGAAGTAGGGTCTACCAGTGGCTCCAAAGACTGATTATTTGCAAGTCCCCAGTAGCATTCATAACCTCGGAGGATCTGTGGATTTATTGAAGGCGCAGAGAGAAGTATGCAACTAATCCCATCAAGTCTGACATTGATCTAGCTGCCTAGGACTGATGCTGGTTTCTTAGGAAATATTAGAATACAGCATGGTAAGTAAGAATAGAGATTATGGAACCAGATTCCCAGATTTGAGTCCTTTATATACTTCATTCATGTTTAATGATGGGCCTATTACTTAAACTTTCTGTGCCTTAGTGTTTTAATCTGTGAAATAGAGCTAATATTGTAGTCTAAGTCAAAGAAATATTGATGACCTTAAGTATAGGAGACACTCAAAGCAGTACTTGGCACTGAGCAAGCATGCAGTAAATGTTAGATGCTACTGATGCTATTTATAATGTTATTATTATTAATTATTATTAAGGGACTTTCATTTCATTTAAGGATCTTTATTTGAGTGCATGCTCACCCCCAAACCATGCATCCGGGAAAGAAATTGAGATTCTGATGTTAGCCCTGGTTCTGTGATTATATTCTCAGACCTGCAATAGCTCCTATCTGTCCAAATTTTGTTATTTGCAACATATTTCCAAGGATGAGAGTGTCATGGTTGAGGCATGTCCTTGGCTCAGTCTGAGGCAAAGCTTTTAATCTGAGGAGCGGCTGAATGCTGCGGCTTAAGTCTCCAATCCTAGATACTTGCCCCTTAATGTAATCTTATAAAACCAGTAGCTCACATGGACCAAACTTCGCAGAGTTCATAAAGGTGCACAGCCCCGTCAGCAAAAATGTGATTGAAGAGGAATTCCAATACTTAAATTGTGCTTCTGGGAAAAGGTCAGTAAGACTAAGTCAAAACCCACAACAATAATTCTCAAAGTACTTTCTTTCTTTTATTTATTCTTTCCCAGTCTGACTTCCTACTTTTCACTTTCCAGTTCCTTTATCATGTGGATTGAGTTAGGTGCCCTGGCTAAGGAGCCAGATTGATAAAAAAATATATATATATTTTTTCCGTGTGTGTGTGTGTGTGTGTACATGTCATGTGTGTCTGTGTGTGTCCTATGTATCTGTGTTTTAGGAGCATGGGATTAAAGGGGATGAGAGCAGAGGCATCAGACACACATATGTTAATAAATTTGGTCCTAAAATAAACTTAGCAAATTGGTAAATATAAAATATGAGACCAGGAAGCTTGGGAATTGCAAATATCCATAAAAATGCTATTTGAAACATAAGAAAAACTCATTTACCGAGGATGTTTTGAGCAATGGCTGTGTTAGAAATGAGAAAGATTTGGCCCCAGATTTTAATTTGGTCATAAAATAATGGGAGAAATACACAAGTAAAGCAACATTAATTCGATGATAGAATTTTGCAAAGTAAGTTATGAAAGTGTGAGCCTAATGAAGACCATTTAGAGCGGCCTGATTATTGAAAGTAGAATGACAAACCAGGGAAGAAAAGTTTCCTCAACCGAGGTGGCTCGGAAAGTAACCACCTGTTATCATTTATTTCAGACTAAAGGCCCAGTGCACAGATTCTTACTTGTTGAAAGGAAATAAAGTAGAAGAAATATTTTAGATGCTGGGGAGGGACCACGGGAAGGCTCCAGGGCATGTCCAGCCCACCTAGCCCAGTTCTGATTGGCAGGACCCCAGCAGCAAGCTAACCTACTGGACAGAGCATCTGCCCCCTGATGGTCAGTGCATGTCATTGCAACTGGTCAAAAGGTCAAATGACATTTAGCACATTAGGGTTTTATTATATAGGATTGTTATTACCACATTGTTCTTAGATATGTCCTGTTCCTATTGTTGGTTTGATTTGTTGTTGTTATTTTGTTCTGTGTTAGTTGCTTCTTTGTTTTGTTTTTTCGCTATCTAACTGTCGTAGAATATCAATTGCTCATGGAATATTTTCATTTTTAATGAACTTATCTGAAAGGAGCACCTTTATGATAAGCTTTGTCCAGATATATGATGCTCTAGTCCAGCGGTTCTCAACCTGTGGGTCGTGACCCCTTTGGGGATCGAACAACCCTTTCACAAGGGTTGCCTAAGACATCCTGCATATCAGATATTTACATTACGATTCATTAACAGTAGCAAGATGACAGTTATGAAATAGCAACGAAAATAATTTTATGGTTGGGGGTCACTACAACATGAGGAACTGTGTTAAAGGGTCGTGGCAGTAGGAAGGTTGAGAATCACTGCTCTAGTCCAATAGGGCCTAAAAGTCACATTGTGGATTAAATTGGCTTCTGTGGCCCAAGGGGCATGACACAGTGGTTGGGCACTGCCCTGTGAACCAGTAGGTTATAGTTTGATTCCAGATCAAGGCACATACCAAGTTGTGGGCTCAATCCCCAGCATGCAGGAGGCAGCCAATCAGTGAATTTTTCTCAACATTGATTTTTCAATCTCTCTCTCCCTTTCCTTTCCTCTCTGAAATCAATAAAAAATATATTTTATAAATAAATAGATAGATAGATGATAGATAAATTTGCTTCTCTTGGTTGACATACACATCAAGCTATCATTTAAGGCATAGCTTCTAAAGGAATTGAAAAAATTCAATGTAAATGGAGTGAGAGAGACTCTAGGGTTCGCATTCTTCCTAAAGGTCACGTGCTCTGCATTAAGCTAATTACTCCCTATAAAAAGCCTGTTTGCTTTGCTTTCGGTTAAGTTTCTAACCTGCTAGTTTTATCCAAAATATATGGTGGCATATTTTCTCGTATTTTCTCTTTAATGCACTGAAACAGCAAATTGTGTTTTAGTGGCTGCTGGTTATCACATACATAGTTAGATGCTGTATTTGCTTTGCCCTCTCTGCCCTACATTGTCTCCTCTGCAGGCTGTAAGCGTATTTACCTCCCGGGCATTGAGGATGGGGAAGAGATGAACTGGTGCAGGTGAAACCTAATCACAGGTAATGCAACCGCCGCCGCTGATCAAAGTAGCCCAATAAGCCTCGAGCAAAATAAGACTCCGTCCCCGGCGAAATGAAACTTCATCAGGTGCTGACATTAATAGGAGAGAGTGACATCAATTTATTTCAGAAACAGAGAAAATAAACCCCTGCATGTATCCTGGAGAACTCAAAAGAGGCACATTTATTCCCGAGAATTATTTATTTAGTTCAAACACTATTATTGATCTGTTTAGCTCAATGTAAAAATGTATGAAAGGGAAACATTTTATTTTTTTAATATATTTTATTGATTATTTACAGAGAGGAAGAGAGAAAGATAGAGTTAGAAACATCAATGAGAGAGAAATATCGATCAGCTGCCTCCTGCACACTCCCCACCGGGTAGGTGCCCACAACCAACGTACATGCCCTTGACCGGAATCGAACCTGGGACCCTTGAGTCTCCAGGCCGATGCTCTATCCACTGAGCCAAACCGGTTAGGGCTGTTGTTGTTTTTCAAAAGTCAAATCTTTCCTTATGAATGAATGTGAGATGCTTATTTTTTAACAATTATATTTTTGGTGGATGAATGAAAAATAGCTTATAAAGGTTCTTTAAAACAAAACTATCATGTCAGATGGGTACTAGACTTACTGCGGCGATTGTTCCATAGGATATATAAATGTCTAATCACTAGGCTGTACCCCTGAAATTAATACCGTATTGTATGTCAACTCTAATTGAAAATAAAATAAAAACATAAGGTTTAAAAGAACATGTGTGTTTTCAGAAAAATATTGTATGTAATCTTATTAGGTCATTTGGACTTTTACCATTAACTCTGGAGAGCAATAAATCGCTATTTTATGAAATTCATTTTGTCCTTTGTAATTATAGGAATTTAGCAGTTAATTGAGTTTTTTAAAAAATGTTGAGCCTAAGGAAAAACAGAAAGAATTTTTAGGTTAACATTACTAATAAAATTTTGATATAAGATACTGTTTCCCAGAATTATTTCTCATCGTTATAGATCTCTGCATACAATAATTCTGCATTTATATTCATTGCATATGTACATATAAAATTATATGAACATGGAGATTTTAATCTTATTTTTCAGTTATAAAAATGTTTAGGCCATATTTAAAGACAAAAATTAGTTGGGTAAATAATTCATGTCTTAAATATTTATTAAACTAAAATTTATTTACAAAGTAGTTTATTTTCCACAAATGTTGGCATTTCAAAGAAAGTCAGTCAATTAAAATGTTACCTATTATTATAATTGATATTTGAGTAAGCAAGAATGTGTTTCCTGTATGTTACTATGCATGAGTCTTAATGATATTAAAATTAAAGTCCTCTATGAGATTAAGACATCAACCCCAGATTCTCATTAGTTCTCTCCATAATATAATATTTTTATTTGTGCTTTTAAACATTTATTGCCGTACACTTTGAAGTTAACTTTTGTGCTTTTATAATTATAGTACTATATCAAAGCAACTAGATGTCTGTCATCCCAAATGAGTTTATACTTACAGAATAAACTTAGAAAAGTTGCATGAAATCTTTTGCAGCGTATTTAATTTAGATGACAGATGTGCAACTCGATATATTTTAGAAAACTATTTTCCTTTCACAATCCAGTTGCTGTGATATTTGAAGAAGCTGACAGAGCATTCACATTTGCAGGGCCTGCTATTCAAGGCTTTATGTTACGTGCTCATTGGTAGCCCTATTCAATCAATTTAATTAAATTGATTCTATGTAAAGCTGCCCTTTGAAAGGGACATCCAGACAATTCTGCTTAGCGTCTAAGTAGTAGTAATTTAGATGTGCAGGGAAGTACATAATTTCTTTCAAAGCCACAATTTACCACTAATGAATGACTTCGGAACAAACAATAGCAAGTGAAGTGACATTATATAACAAACTGGAAGCCCAGTGCACAAAATTAGTGCACATGGCTGAGCGGAGGTGGGGTGGGGGTGGCAGAGAGGGGATGTCCTTCAGCCTGGCCTGCACCCTCTCCAATCTGGGATCCCTTGGGGGATGTCTGACAATCCCAAACTGCTGGCTCCTAACCGCTCACCTGCCTGTCTGGCTGATTGCCCCCTAACCGTTCCCCTGCTGGCCTGATCTTGCCCCCAATTTGTGCACCGGGGAGGGGTCCCTCAGCCCAGCCTGCCCCCTTCTCAAATTCTGGGAGCCTTCAGGAAATGTCCTACTGACGGCTTAGGCTCACTCCCTGTGGGGAGCAGACGTAAGCCACAGTCTGGCCTCTTTTTGTGGGAGGCAACTGGGCTGATCAGGGAAAGGTGTCAGCCCCATCATCCCACTGCCGCAGCCACTGCCGGCCACCAAGGTGTTTTCATCAACACGGACTCCAGTCCCTTCACCATGAAAACATCACCACTTTCTTTAAACATTTTCAAGATGTGTCTTTCATAGGATGTGACATTTCTTTCTTTCTTTTTTCTTTTTGTTTCCATGGATTTTTAGAGAATGTGGAAGAGAGAGAGGGAGAGACAAAGAGAAACATCTATGTGAGAGGACACTTGGATTGATTGCCTCCTGCATGAGCCCTGACCTGGGCCCCAGCCAGGGAGGAGTCTGTAACCTAGGTACATGCCCTGGATCAGAATCGCACCTGGACTCTGTGAATCCTTTTTGGATTCTTATATCCGGTTACTAAGAATATTAGCAGTGGCATACAGGAAGCTTAGCCAATGAGCAGCCGGAAAAGGTGTTTCCTCTGTAGTTTACACCTATCACCTCTGATCTCTGGCTCCACCCCTGCCAAGGCTGAAAGCCTTGGGGACTGGGCAGGACCCCCCCAGTTCCCTCCAATTGCCAGCTCTGCCCCTGCCCAGGCCCAAACCTCTGGCCTAAGCTTGGGTCCTGGGCAGGGACCCCCAGATCCCTCCTATCACCGGCTCTGCCCCTGCCAAGGCCCCAAGCCTCTGGCTGAGGCTTGAGTCCTGGGCAGGGACCCCCAGCTTCCTCTGATCATTGGTTCCACCCCTGCCAAAGCCCCCCCCCCAGCTCCACCTGATCACCCACCCTGCCCCTGCCAAGGCTCCAAGCCTCTGGCCCAGGTGTGGGTTCTGGGCAGGGGCCCTCCAGCTCCCTATGATCACCAGCGCCACCCCTGTCAAGGCCCCAAGCCTCTGGTCCAGGCTTGGGTCCTGAGTAGGGCCCACCAGCTCCATCCAGTAGCCTGGCTCTACCCTTGCCCAGGAGCCCCCTGGCTCAAGCCCTTCCCTGTTGCTCAGAACCCACCCCAGACCTACCTAGGAGTGACCTGGGTGCTGTGAAAGTTCCCAGGACCCAGGCTGCTGGGCGCCAAGGTATGCAAATTAACCTCCATCTTTGTTGGGTTAATTTGCATACTCACTCTGATTGGCTGTGGGCGTAGCAGAGGTATGGTCAATTTGCATGTTTGTCTATTATTAGGTATACTAGAAGCCCGGTGCATGAAATTCATGCAAATGGGAGGGTATCCTTCAGCCCAGCCTGCATCCTCTCCAATCTGGGACCCCCTCAAGGGATGTCCAACTGCCCATTTAGGCCCAATCTAGTTTTAAACGGGCAGTTGGACATCCCTCTCACAATCCAGGACTGCTGGCTCCCAACTGTTCACCTGTCTGCCTTTCTGATTGCCCCTAACTGCTTCAGCCTGCCATCCTGATCACCCTCTAACCACTCCCCTGCCAGCCTGATTGATGCCTGATTGCTCCCCTGTCAGCCTGTTTGCCCCTAACTGCCCTCCCCTGTGACCCTGGTCATCTCCCAACTGCCCTCCCCTACAGGCCTGGTCACCCCCAACTTCCCTCGCCTGCTGGTCTGGTCACCCCTAACTGTCCTCCCTTGCAGGCCTGGTCCCTGCCAACTGCCCTCCCCGGCTGGCCATTTTGTGGTGGCCATCTTATGTCCACATGGGGGCAGGATCTTGTGACTACATGAGGGCAGCCATCTTGTGTGTTGGAGTGTTGGTCAATCTACATATTACTCTTTTATTAGATAGGATAGAGGCCTAGTGCAAGGGTATAAGCCAGCTGGTTTGCCCTGAAGGGTGTCCTGGATCAGGCTGGGTGTTCCCTTGGGTTGTGGGGTGGCCTGGGTGAGGGGCCTGTGGTAGTTTGCAGACAAGCCACGCTCCCTAGCATCCCAAGCAGAGGCGCTGGTATCTGGGATTTATTTATCTTCTAAAATTGAAACTTTGTAGCCTGGAACAGAGCCAAGCCTTCTGCTCCCACAGCCATTGAAACTTTGTTGTCTTAAGTGCCTGCCAGGGTGTGTGGAAAGCTTGGCTTCCTCCATTGCTGGGGGCAACCCAAGCCTCCTTCCTGCTCTCTCTGTGGCCGTAGCCATCTTGGTTGGGTGAATGTGCATACTTGCTCTGATTGGCTGGTGGGCATGGCTGGTAGGTGTAGCAGAGGTATCGTCAATTTGCATATTACTCTTTTATGAGGTAGGATATTATAGGTGTGCCTGGCACATATGGGCAGGAATAGTCACATGATAGAGGAGATACACATTCAGCATTTGATCACATACTGGTTCTTAATACACGGAGATGCTAAGGTAATGATGATGGCTTCCCAACTGCCACCCTTGGTAAGTCTACACTATGCTATTTATACATTAAAAGCTTAGCAGGACACTGTTGCCAAGACAGCAAGCTCCTGACTCCTTCACCTGATCTCAGCCTTGCATTTATTTCATTGGATCCCCATGCAACTTTGAGGTAGAGAGAAATCATCTGTGTTTTTAGTAAACACATTTTGACATAGTGAAATCTTCAAGTCTTCTTTGACTGAGCAGCTTTAAAAGGCACTTCACCATCAAGGCTACTTTTTTTTCTTCAGCAAGCCTCACTGAAATGGTGAAAATTTAAGAGACACGCCTCCCTGACTGTCAGCTCTGGATCCTGGTCCCCCCCACCCAGGGAGGCCTCTTTGCTGCTGACGTCACTTGTTTATTTGTTAAGCATCTTGGCTAGACAGTTTTGGTGACGTCCATCTCACAGGCAGAGTGACCTCTCTGATGCTAACCCCGAGGAAACAGCCTCGGTCATGGGCACAGTCATCCTAGCATTACAGTGACTGCAATGGGGCTCCTTTGACTGTCTCTCCCTGAATCTCTCTGCTCAGCATTCTGCCTGTGCATCTCACCCGCACCTGCTCTCCCGATGGCTGACGGCTGATTGTCCTGTTGTTTTCAGTGATGCCTTGAAGCATCAGTTGTTTCACAATCTGATTCAAATGTATTTGCTCCTCTCTGCTGGGGTCCCTTTAAGGTCACCTTTATAAATAAATATATATATATTGCTTTTGGAGAGAGGAGAAGGGAGACGGATAGGGAGATAGAGACATCAATGAAAGAGACGCAACAGTGGGCTGCCTCCTGCAAGACCCCCTGCTGGGGGTTGAGCCTACAAGCCAGGCATGTGCCCTAACCAGGAATTGAACCATGATCTCCTGGTTCATGGGTCGATACTCAACCACAGAGCCACACCACCTGGGCTAAACTAACTTCTGAGTTAGTTCTGACCCCAGAAGTGCTCTTTTTAGCAGTCTCTTTCCCTGGTGCTCTCCAGTAAACCAGATGGCCTGTGGTTTAGCTTTTTGCTTTCACGGAGCGACCAGCCAGCCTTCCCTTCATTGCTTGCTGCTAAAATCTCCATTGTTTGCTACACACCCGAGACTTTAATTTACCTGTGTTCTGTTTCCATTAAACTTTGCTTCTTAAAGAAAATCTCCAGAGCTTTCTTTCCTTCGAGGCTGCCTCATTTCCTGGGCAAAATCTCTGAGTCACCGTTCTGAGCTGGGGTGAGCTGAGTGATCCCAGAAACACTCCTTTTTTAAGTATCCTTTGCTCTCTCTCTCTCTCTTTTTTTTAAATATATATTTTATTGATTTTTTACAGAGAGGAAGGGAAAGGAATAGAGAGAAATATTGATGAGAGAGAAACATTGATCAGCTGCCTCCTGCACACTCCCTACTGGGGATGTGCCCGAAACCAAGGTATATGCCTTTGACCTGAATCGAACCTGGGACCCTTCAATCCATAGGCCGACACTCTGTCCACTGAGCCAAACTGGTTAGGGCTCCTTTGCTCTCTTAAGCTTGCCTCTTAAAATTAAAATTCTGAGCTAGAAAGGATCAGGGACTTGAGCAATCGGAGCCCTAAAATTCTTGGCCTGCCCATCTTGGTGTAGACTCTACAACCTCTGAGTGGAGGCTGAGAGGACAGAGGAACTCACACTGACATGTTGGCTGCACTCAACTGGAAGTTAGCTTCTGCCGCCCAGAGCTGGGTGGGAGATGGAGGTAGAAATTCATGAGGCCCGTCCTGACTGGTTTGGCTCAGTGGATAGAGCGTCAGCCTGCAGACTGAAAGGTCCCAGGTTGGATTCCAGTCAAGGGCATGTACCTTGGTTGTGGGCACAACCCCAGTAGGGGGCATGCAGGAGGCAGCTGATCCATGTTTCTCTCTCATTGATGTTTCTAACTGTCTCTCCCTCTCCCTTCCTCTCTATAAAACAATCAATAAAATTTATAAAAATAAAGAAAAAGAAGTGCAGGTCGTCTACTCCTCCTGGGAAGACACCAAAACCACAGACTGAGAGCTAAGGGGAGAAGGAGCCCCACCTCTTGGCCACATCTTCCCAGAGAGGATCCTCCATCATCCTTCCTTGAGGAGGAAGGTGAAGGGGAAGCAGGAAGGAACAGATGGCATTGCTCAGTTATATCAAACTAGCTGTTCTTACTGAGATTTAGTCGATTTTTTTTTTAATAAATGTTTTACATTTTAAGTCTTCGGTATGATTTTCAAAGCCTGTAAGTTCTTGACCTTTTTCCTGATGATTTTCGAAGTCCTGGTTGTTTTCCCGCAGAGCAGATTGGGAAGCTGCTCATGGTGCCGTTTCAGAAGTCCTCAAACAGCTTCACAGCCCGTGCCGATGGGAGGAAAACTGTTGCCCAATGAATTCGGAAAGCAACAAGGATTTCACCACTATCTAAGGACGTTACAGGGGAAATAAAATCAAAGAAATGAACAGGTGACCCCAAACGAATCAAAATCTCACTTGTAGAGTTCAGGCTGCCTCCAGAGAAAGCAAAAACAGTGTAAAAAGATGGGACAACCCAGACGCATGTAAAGGCTACAATAGAAAACATCCGGAGGATTTAAAACCACAATTTAAAAATTAAAAGCCACATAAGAAAGCATATTATTCACACAATTTGAAAGAGAGTTTTAAAAATCGGAGAAAGGGCCAACACCAGTTTGGCCCAGTGGATAGAGCATCATCCTGCGGGCAGAAAGGTCCCAGGTTGGATTCTGGTCAAGGGCATGTATCTTGGTTGTGGGCACATCCTCAGTAGGGGGCATACAGGAGGCGGCTGATTGATGTTTCTCTCTCATCGATGTTTCTAACTCTCTATCCCTCTCCCTTCCTCTCTGTAAAAAATCAATGAAATATATATTTTTTAAAAATCTGAGAAAGGGGAGAAATGTGATCAGGGAGGAATGAAAAGCGGGTTTGAACCACATTTGTGTTGTCTACTACGTAATAAGTGAATCACATTTGTAAACGTACACAGCTATTAAAATTTCTTGGTACCTGTATCCTATTCTCTCGAATTTCCTGCTTTAAATATTTCATTTAAAAGTCTCACGTAAAAAATTCGAATTTCATTCTGATCCTCAACATTATTATTTCTAAGTGTCTTATGCACAATATGTGTAACTGTAATAATTACATGAGAGGGAAAACATTTTTATATGGAGAAAGTAATTGACCAGTTTCAATATTAACCTACTGAGAACAAAAGAATGTACGATATTATAAATTTTCCCTGTGGAGAAAAGATAATTACTTTAACTTTCTCTGGATAGATTAATGACAATGTGGAATCAGCATTAACTACTCCCAGAAGACTTAACATTGCATGAGTTGGTATAATGAACATGACCGTGACACTAGATTCCTGGCAAAGATCTTGAGACCACACCTCAAATAAAGCTTTCTTGCAGATAACTGAAAAGTTAATAAAATCAAATAATGCATGCTGAGTTTAAAAACAAGGACATGATTATGATTATAATAAATCTCTGTGGGGGAAATATATGTTTAGCTATCCAAGATATTTTCCTGATAAGATGTTGATTTTTGGATGAGGAATCAGATTGCAATTGATATTAAATTGAAAAATGAAGAAAATATTTCACCCAAAAATGCAGCTCTAAAAAGATATCTTCTACTCTAACCGGTCAAGTGTTGGCCTGGGAACTGAAGAGTCCCAGGTTCGATTCTACTCATTGGCACTCATACCTGATTTGCAGGCTCAATACCTGGCCCTGTTTGAGACACATATGGGAGGCAACCATTCTACATGCCTCTTTCACATCAATGTTTCTCTCTCTCTTTGCCTCCTAAAAATACAGTGGTACCTCAAGATATGAGTTTAATTTGTTCCGTAACTTTGAGGCGTGGGAAACTATGAGACGCTAGAGTCGCAGTAAACTGGTTGGTGGTGTGCAGCCGGCCGATCCGCGCCATTACTCCTATCTCAAATGTTGCTCGTATTTCAAAGCAAAACTCACTCACTCAATGGCTCGTATCTCAAAAATCTCGTATGTTAGGACACTCATATCTCAAGGTACCACTGTAATTAATGGGAAAATATCCTCTGGTGAGGATTAATAACAACAAAAAGGACCAGATCATAGATCTGCAGGAGGGAGGAGCAGTGAAGTACCAGTGAGCAGCGAAAAGCTACAGGAGGGGGCAGGGCAGCAAGCTTTGAAGGGTGGGGGGGAGGGAGAGAGGGAGCTACAGGAGGGTAGGGCAGTGGGTGGAGAGCTACAGGAAGAGGCAGAGAGCTACAGGCCCACTGATTTGTGCGCAGGGCTACTAGTGTGTTTATACATAATAATCTGGCCACTCAGTGTATTTCCTTATCATGACATCTTTGATATGTTTCAGCTACATCTACAAAGAAGTGGACTGACCCAGGATATTGACAAATCTAGATCTGAAATTCTTACAGCATAATGAGAAAATCTGCCAATCCCATTTCAAACATGTGATTCTGTCAAATAAACATCTTAATTAAACTTTTCTTCAGATCCCCTAGGGCAGTGATCGGCAAATTCATTAGTCAACAGAACCAAATATAAATAGTACAATGATTGAAATTTCTTTGGAGAGCCAAATTTTTTAAACTTAAACTTCTTCTAACGCTACTTCTTCAAAATAGACTCACTCAGGCCATGGTATTTTGTGGAAGTGCCAAAGAGCCGCAGTGAAGTACCAGTGAGCAGCGAAAAGCTACAGGAGGGGGCAGGGCAGCCACTGAGTGGCCAGATTATTATGTATAAACACACTAGTAGCCCTGCGCACAAATCAGTGGGCCTGTAGCTCTCTGCCTCTTCCTGTAGCTCTCCACCCACTGCCCTACCCTCCTGTAGCTCCCTCTCTCCCTCCCCCCCACCCTTCAGGGGCCAAAGAGCCGCATGTGGCTCTTGAGCTGCAGTTTGCCGACCACTACCCTAGGCCTTTTCTTGTATGAATTAAAATACATGGGTCATATTCTCTTAGGTGTTCAAAAAAATAACAAAAATAACTGTGTTTTGATTTTAATACCCAACATACAAATATTAGTGCAAGTGGACACTTGAAATATTCTTTGCACCATTTTTTTTATATCCACAACTTATCCAGATTGCTTATTGTTTTCTGATACCTCAAAAGTATATCCCTTCTTTACTATAATTATTCTCTGAATTCAAAGGCAGTATAAAATGTTTATTTTTATAAATGAATTCATATGTGTCTTCCTCCTCATCCTTTTTCCACCTCAACTTTTTTGCCTTTCTTTTTGCTGTTCTATTTTCCTAACCAATCTGTTTTCAGTATTTCAATGTGTACACATTACCCCAAGACTCATAAAGAAGTACTGGCATATAACATGCCAACAAATAAAATTAATCACAAAATAAGTTCTATCTATTGATATAAAAGGCTAATATGCAAAGTGTCCCCTCAGGAGCTCAACCAGGAGAGTGAGAGTTTGATTGCTCAGTATGATATAGGCTGGCCACCAGGGGGCAGTGTAGAACATGGCAGGTGACCAGCAGTGGTGGCAGCAGGGCACTGAGGGAGCAAGGAAAGGAGGAGGTGGGGAGGTGGGAGTGGGAAAGCAGAGAACCTGATTGGGCCTGATTCCTGGCCAGGCCTAGGGGCCCTGCCTGTGCATGAATTTCATGCACTGAGCCTCTAGTATAATATAACTCTAGAAAAGTTTTATTTTCTTCCTAATCTTCTGTAACTTCTACTGTGGTTGGCCAAGGCAAATTTCAGTGCAATGTAGTTATAAATTCACTTCACTGAAATTTGAACTACTTTTCTCTCCTTCCTACTGTCATTACATGATTTTGCCTCATCACTTGAAATAACTTTCCCCCTGATTTTAATTTCTTATTACATGTCTCTTGGTTCTAAAATAGCAAGGTATGATTTCAAAAACTTTACAAACAACCCTGCAGCTGAATCATCTTGCTGAAACATGTACTTCCTAAGAAATGGTAATAGGGAAATACTTCTGTCTTTCTATTCAAATCAACACACCTCCCTACATTTGGAATCCTATCTCTTGCCTTTCCTTTTATGTAATAAAAAGTTGTTGGGCTGAGACCGGTTTGGCTCAGTGGATAGAGCATTGGCCTTCGGACTGAAGGGTCCCGGGTTCGATTCTGGTTGGGGGCATGTACCTTGCTTGCAGGCACAACTCCAGTAGGGGGTTGTTGCAGGAAGCGGCATGGGGGCAGGATCTTGTGACCATATGGGGGCAGTCATCTTGTGTGTTGGAGTGATGGTCTATATTATAATGTTACATTTGTTATCAATTAGGTGACCACACCTATGTGACTCTGTTTCTTTAATTTTTTTTCCATTGATACAATTTTTCTTCCATTAATATAATACTGTGTTCAATATTGTGTTTTTTGAGTTGGTATAGTTAGGTTATTTCCCCAAATTTTGATATTTTCAAAGGTCTTATTGACTCTTTACTTCATGTCGTTTTTACATCATCTTGTTAATTTCCACAAAATTTTCATTTTTATTTGAAATTATTTAAATATATGGAATTATTTAGACAGCATTGACATTTTTATACTATTGTGTCTTCCAAACTATATAGGAATTATGTAAAGTTTCTCTCAATAATGTACAGAGATATTGGACTTTTAAAGTATTTTATCTATATTATTCATAAGCATTCAATAAATATAGCATGCTCTATCATCTGCTCGTTAGACCAGGTTGGAAAGTATCCTATGTATACAACACCAAGCTCTAAGTCTGACTCTTCTAGCATTGAATATTGTAGGTGGTCTTTAGATATAATAGAATATGCTTGTCATTTTTGATTCATCATACCCAAACCTAGAGAGGATTTTAGTACCTCCTCAAATAATATTCTCATTTGAAAGTAGTCTTTATTCTTTTAATCTATTGAGATTTTTTTCATGTAGTCAAGTAAACTGATATGAGCTAATTACTAAAGGTTATTTCCTTAATGACTCAAATTAATAATAACTATTTTAAAACCTACATACCATACTTTTATTTCAAGGCATAGGACTTGATCCCATCTTGATTTTTTATTTTTTTTTTTTTTTGTATTAAAAGGTGGATGGGCATGTGTAATTATTTTAACTTAAAATAATGAAAAAATAATCATATTCAAAACTCAAAAGGCTATCTTTTCAGACAACTATTTCTTAGCAACATCAATTTGATGAGAAAACACAATGCTATCACAAGAACTTCAGATTTAAGTTAAACCGTGGCTTCATTAAAAAATGTGGCACATAAGGAAAAAGCTATACATACGTGCTAAGTGCAGAGATTATTTTATGAACAGGAAAGCCATCATGGACTTTGCATCATTAGCACAAATTGTCCAATCCCAGGATGCAGTGTCTATTCAAGTGATGGCACATTAGTGGGTACCAACAAGATGAGCCATTGCCAAAGTGTCCACATCAGCGGTTCCGACTCTGGGAAGTCTGTGGGCAAGCTTTCGGGCCAGTTTCATTAAAATTGTAAAAGAGCACGGGTCCGGGGGCAGCCATGCCGGTCTCTGGATAAACAGATGGAGGAGGCAGAATGAGAGACCCTGATAGGAAATACGAGATAAGAAGGTGAGGTTGGTGAATTGTGAAAAGGGATCTGAAATAAGAGGAGAATTGGAGTAAATGCAGCAATCTTATATATCCAAGAAAATGAGCTTTCAAAAGCACTTTCAAAGGGAGAAAATGGGATACGATGTGACCACCGTTGCAGAGAAAATTACATTTCCGAAGTCGGAACAGGTGGGTCGGAAAATCACCTTGAGGCTGACGGAACCCTGACCTGGTCCAGTCACCCCCTTTGTTGTTAGAGAGTAGCCTTTTGAGGAGAAGCTCTGACGCTGTGTTAGTGTCCTGTTATTCCTCACACTGTCACCCATCAGTGTCAGCATCCTTGGTAACTCTGGCATAAATCAGTTTTTATGATGATGGCTGTGAAATGGTGATTTTCGAAAATGATCAATCCAAACAAATGAAACACTTCAGGGATTTTGGTCCTTCCGGTGATGGGCCATGCCAATCTTTTCTGTTCTGTTCTAGTTTCGGTATATGAAACTTGTCTCTCACTGAGTGAGAAGGAGTGTACTTCATAATCTCAATCATTTTACAACTCTTTATTTCATCATAGGCCCTTCCATTCTTTGTGTGCTTATAAGCATAACATGTAGTCTGTGAATATAACCTGTATAGACTGTTCACTTGAGGATATATCAAATTTTTACAGAATTTTCAATACAATCCTTCTAAAATAGTCTTAGTATCTATTCACATTCATTCTTCACTCTGGATTTGAGGAGCTGTTCTTCTTTTAGATTCTTCAAAACCATCCTTTCTCACCAAAACCCTTTGGCTCAGTGGATAGAGCGCCGGCCTGCAGACTGAAAGGTCCCAGGTTCGATTCCGGTCAAGGGCATGTACCTTGGTTGCGAGCACATCCCCAGTAGGAGATGTGCAGGAGGCAGCTGATTGATGTCTCTCCCTCATTGATGTTTCTAACTCTGTTTCCCTCTCCCTTCCTCGCTGTAAAAAATCAATAAAAATATATATTTAAAAAAAACACATCCGCTGAGACCGGTTTGGCTCAGTGGATAGAGCGTTGGCCTGCGGACTGAAAGGTCCCAGGTTCGATTCCGGTCAAGGGCATGTACCTTGCTTGCGGGCACATCTCCACTGTGGGGCATGCAGGAGGCAGCTGATTGATGTCTCTCTCTCATCGATGTTTCTGACTTTCTATCCCTCTCCCTTCCACTCTGTAAAAAAAAATCAATAAAATATATATTTAAAAAAACAACAAACAAACAAACAAAACACATCCTCACCTGTCTTATGGGCTAGTCCTGGACCATAGAATGAATCCCAACCTCTTAGTCTATGTTTCAATGTAAATGATATTGTAATGGAGCTTAAACTAAGCCATACCCTTCTGTTAAGTATGTTTCCGTATTTCTTCTTTAAATAATTATCACAATTTATATGTACCTATGTCTTTAAATTATCAAAGAAAACATTTGTCTTCCTGACCAGACTGAGTCCGCAGAGGCTGAGGACCCTGGCACCTAGGACAGTAAAACACAGTCACCGATCCCGCTGAACGCAGATGGAGTGAATGACAGTGCTCGCTGCTGAACATTTCAGTTGTCTCTGTGTTGTGTTGCAGGTACTGACAACGATCACCACCAGCATTTAAATGCATTAATCTTACTGGAACAAGCATACATCACTTTATGTTATCGCGGGTGCAATTTAGAATTTGCAACTCAAGACTTTATTTTAATTTAAAATAATGAAAAATAATCATATTCAAAACTCAAAATGCATCCATTTCAGCAGTTCTCACTTTTCCCTTGGATGTCTGCTTCTCTACTAGGCTGATAGCAATCAACTCTCCTTTGAGTTAACTAATTAAAGACGCCGCCTCCCTGCATTCCTGATCTTTCTCATCTTAATTGGCATTTTATCAGAAAAAATCACTTCATTTACCAGAAGGATCCCACCTCTTACCAACGTATCATTTTATTTGACCTTTAGAACCTCGTGGTGTTACATCCTCAGACTGAAAGAGACCAGGGATGCCTCTCCCATGTGCCTCTCTCCAGCGAAACATCCTCACAGGTGTTTACGTCAGGCAGATTGGCAATTAAGAACCAAATTAAGCACACCTGGGAAATCTGGGGCGGGAACCCACCTCCTACCTTTATTTCTCTGCCGAAATTCCCAACAAATAACTTAGCTTTGTACAGCACTTCTCTTTGAAATCGACCTGCAGTGCTTATAACCAACCCATCCATCCATTCCATATATATATGTTTTCTCTTCTCTTCTCTTCTCTTCTCTTCTCTTCTCTTCTCTTCTCTTCTCTTCTCTTCTCTTCTCCTCTCCTCTCCTCTTCCTTCTCCTTCTCCTTCTCCTTCTCCTTCTCCTTCTCCTTCTCCTTCTCCTTCTCCTTCTCCTTCTCCTTCTCCTTCTCCTTCTCCTTCTCCTTCTCCTTCTCCTTCTTCTTCTTCTTCTTCTTCTTCTTCTTCTTCTTCTTCTTCTTCTTCTTCTTTTTTTTTTTAACAAAACTTCTCAGAGAATGCCATTTGTCTTGTGGCATCTCCTAAACTGTGTGTCCAAACCAGCATTTTTATTTATTTTTAATTTAATAAATCTTTATTGTTCAGATTATTACATTTGTTTCTCTTT
>PVJN01020219.1:0-36249 GCA_004026805.1 Lasiurus borealis | reverse complement strand
AAAAAAAAAAAAAAAAAAAAAAAAAAAAAAAAAAAAAAAAAAAAAAAAAAAAAAAAAAAAAAAAAAAAAAAAAAAAAAAAAAAAAAAAAAAAAAAAAAAAAAAAAAAAAAAAAAAAAAAAAAAAAAAAAAAAAAAAAAAAAAAAAAAAAAAAAAAAAAAAAAAAAAAAAACAGAAAAAAATGGTAATAAATTACCTAACACTACAACTCTAAGAGCTAGAAAGAGAGCAACAAGAAAAGCCCAGTGTAAGCAGAAGGAATGTAATAGTGAAGATCAGACTGGAGATAAACAACTTGTAGACCAAAGAAACAATTCAAAAGATCAACAAAACTAAGAGCTGATTCTTTGAAAGGATAAACAAGATTGATGGACCTCTAGCCAGGCTCACCAAGAAGCAAAGAGAGAAGACCCAAATAAACAAAATCAGAAATGAAAAAGGAGAAATAACAACAGACCCTGTGGAAATACAAAGGATTGTTAAAAAAAACACTATGAACAACTCTATTCCAACAAACTGGACAACCTGCCAGAAATGGACAATTTCCTAGATAAATATAACCTTCCAAAACTCAATGAGGAGCAATCTAAACATCTCAATAGTCCAATAACTATGGAAGAAATTGAAGCAGTCCTCAAAAAGCTTCCAGAAAATAAAAGCCCAGGACCAGATGGCTACACAAGAGAGTTTTACCAAAGATTCAAGGAAGAATTAAAACCTATCCTCCTCAGACTATTCAAAAACATTCAAGAAGAAGGAACACTTCCAAACACCTTCTATGAAGCCAGCATCACCCTAATACCAAAACCAGATAAAGACAACACCATGAAAGAGAATTATAGGCCAATATCTCTCAAGAACATAGATGCCAAATCTTCAACAAAATTCTAGCAAATTGGATCCAGCAGTACATCAGAAAGAACATACACCAGGACCAAGAAGGATTCATCCCAGGAATGCAGGGATGGAACAATATCCACAAATCAATAAAGATGATACATCACATAAACAAATTGAGAGATAAAAATCACACAGTCATATCAATTGATGCAGAAAAAGCATTTGACAAAATCCAACACCGTTTCTTGATAAAAACTCTCAGCAAAGTGGGAATAGAAGGAGCATACCTCAACATCATAAAAGCCATATATGATAAACCCACATCTACCATCATACTCAATGGGCAAAAACTAAAACCATTTCCCCTAAGAACAGGAACAAGACAGGGATGCCCACTCTCACCTCTCCTGTTTGACATAGTACTGGAAGTATTAGCCATTGCAATTAGACAACAAGAAGAAATAAAAGGCATCAAAATTGGAAAAGAAGAAGTAAAGCTGTCCTTATTTGCAGATGACATGATATTGTAAATAAAAAACACAAAGGAATCCATTCCAAAATTAATTGACTGAATTAATGAAAATTAATGCTAAGAAGTCTGTGGCATTTCTATACACTAATAGTGAAATTACAGAAAGAGAGACTAAAAAAGCAATCCCATTTACCATCGCACCAAAAAAATTAAGATACCTATGAATAAACCTAACTAAAGAGGTAAAATACCTATATATAGAAAACTACAGGGCACTGAAAAAAGAGATAGAGGAAGATGTTAACAGATGGAAGAGCATACCATGCTCATGGATTGGGAGAATCAACATCATTAAAATGTCAATACTACCCAAAGCAATCTATAGATTCAATGCACTACCCACTAAAATACCAACGACATATTTCAGAGACCTAGAAAGAATTCTTCATAGATTCATTCAGAACAAAAAAAGACCATGAATAGCTACAGCAATTCTGAGAAAGAAGAATAAAGTAGGTGGGATCTCAGTACCAGATTTCAAGCTAAATTACAAATCAACTGTTCTCAAAACAGCCTGGTACTGGCACAAGAACAGACATATAGACCAATGGAATAGAATAGAGAACCCAGATATCTACCCAAACAACTATGCTCAACTAATATTTGACAAAGGAGGCATGAACACACAATGGAGCCAAGACAGCCTCTTCAATAAATGGTGTTCGGAAAATTGGACAGATACATGCAAAAAAATGAAACTGGACCACCAACTTACACCAAATACAAAAATAAACTCAAAATAGATACAGGACTTAAACATTAGACGGGAAACCATAAAAATACTAGAGGAATCCACAGGCAGCACAATCTCAGACATATGCAGAAAGAACTTCTTCACTGATACTGCTAAAGAAAAAAATAAACAAATGGGACTACAGGAAATAAAAAGCTTTTGCACAGTAAAAGAAATCATCAACAAAACAACAAGACAGCCCTCTGTATGAGAGAACATATTTGCTTGAAGGTTGAGGTTTGTGTTCTCCATCACCTCAAAGCAGCGCTGGAACAGGTGCTTGATGTACAGCTTTTTAAAATTAGAAATCACCTCCTGACCCATGGGCTGCAGGATAGGAGTGGTGTTGGGAGGTAGGTAGACAACCTTTATAAACTTGAACTCTTCGAGGAGCTCATCTTCGAGGTTTGGTGGGTGAGCAGGAGCATTGTCGAGGACGAGGAGAACTTGCGTGGTTAGGTTGTTTTCCTATAGATATTTCTTGATAGAAGGGCCAAAAACCAGGTTTACCCACTCCACGAAGAAATGCCTGGTGACCCATGCATTCGGGTTTGCCCTCCACATAACTTGCAGTTTATCTTTTAAAATCTTATGTGACTTAAAGACTCTGGGGTTTTCCCAATGGTATAAGAGCAGAGGCTTGATCTTGCAGTCACCACTGGCATTAGCGAACAATGCGAGAGTTAGCCTATCCTTCATGGGTTTGTGGCCTGCCATCGCCTTCTCCTCTGCCGTTTTATAAGTCCAATTCGGCATCTTCTTCCAGAAAAGCCCTGTCTCATCACAGTTGAAGACTTGCTGGGGGATATATCCTTTGGCTTCTATCAGTTCTGAAAAAGTTTTGAGGTAATCCTCAGCTGCCTTCACATCCGAACTTGCTGCCTCACCATGCCTGATGATGGAGTGAATGCCAGACCTTTCCTGAAGTTATCAAACCAGCCTCTACTGGCTTTAAATGACTCTTTCGATGCTTCGTCAGTGGAAGTGTGCGGGGTCTGCTCCAGCAAATCACCACAAATCGCTCGTGCCTTCTCGTATATGATGCCCTGTGTTAATGTTATCTCCTTTAAGCTGCTTCTCCATCACCCACACCATCAGTAGATTCTCCATCTTTTCATGGAGAGAGCTACGGAGCTTAGAAATTATTGTAACGCCCTTAGCTGGCATTATACCCGTTATCGACTCCTTCTGTTTAAGCACAGTGCATATCGTTGAAGTACTATGCCCGTATTGCCTTGCCAAGTCAGCCACTCGCACACCTTGCTCATATTTTTCTATAATTTCACACTTTAATTCAATAGATGTCATCCTCTTCTGAGCACTGAACTTTCCACTCACTTTCTTCGGATCCATGGTTATAAAAAGAAATGTGATAAAGTATGTAAATGCACAAAAGATGCTTCGACAACGAGGTAAACAAGCACACTGACTGAGGCGTGGGAAACTATGAGATGCTCCAGTCTCGGTAAACGGGTGGGTCGTGTGCAGCAGGCTGATCCGCGCGATTACTCGTATCTCAAATGTTGCTCGTATTTCAAAGCAAAAAATCACTCGCTCGACAGCTCGTATCTCAATAATCTCGTATGTTAGGGCACTCGTATCTCGAGGTACCACTGTATACACACACACACACACACACACACACACACACACACACACAATTTCCAACAAGCATTTATTATTCTTGGGATAAAATAATAAATAGGGAAGACTTTGAAATCAGAGAGGCTCAGGAAACAACAGGGCAGTGGGAAGAAGACACCCCTTCTCATGGGCTCTCCAATCCAAGGTAATGCTGCATGATGGCTCTGTGACCCACAGTGCCTTTCTACTTGATAGCATGGCACTAAGAGATGAGACACATATTTCCTTGGTACCAAACCTTGTTATGTGTTCCTAAAATAATTCTTGCAATGTAGAAAAAAACCAAGGTTCTGCTTCATATGCTCTCACTTAATGAATAAATCATGGAAACTCATATTATCAAACTGGAATAATCTTAGAAATTATCTAGGCCAACCCTCTCATTTACAAATGGAAACAATTAAATGTGTTCCTGAGAAGTTATTAGCTGTCAAGCAATTTTGAGATATAAAATTTATTTTCCAGTGACAAACTCAGAGAATTTTATTCTAAGAGCCAATTGATGCACTACATCAGAACCTGCTGCAAGTTGCCACATTTCCTCTCTCCTCCTTTTAAGCTATTGCTTTCCAAATCCCCACCCTTCTCTCCAATTTCAATTAATGAACCACATCTGAAATCTTTATACAATGCAAATTAGTAAACCACTTGGGAGAGCAATTTGATATCTCCCAAAGGTGAATATTTTCAGACCCTCTGATGGGATAATTCTCTCCTAAATACAAACCAGATAGCAACAGTCACATAAGAATATCTACACAAGAATAACTATAGTAATCCCTAACTGTGAGCCAAAAACTAGAAATGGCCTAATTGTCCATAAAGAGTAGAAAAGATAAATAAGTCATGGCATATTCATTAAATGGAATGCTATACAATAGTAAAAAAATTAAATAGAGCCACATGGCACAACATTGTTAAATTTCACAAATACAGCACAGAATAGAAAATAAATTGGAGAAGAATTCAGACCATCAATATATTTTTTAAGATATATAAAGCAGTGGTATATGCTGTTAAAAGACAGTCATATGTAGTAAAAGTTTAAATAAATGCATGAGAATAATAAATACCAAGTCCAGGAGAACAGTGACTTTGGAGTGAGGGAGGGAAAGAGAGAGCTCTAATTATAGAAGGATAGATAGGGTTTCATCTTTACTGGTAATGTTTTCTCTGAAGCTGAATTGTTGGTAACCTGATTTTAATTACATTATTCTTTACTAGAGGCCCAGTGCATGAATTCATGCACAGGTGGGGTCCCTAAGGATGGCCTGCGGAAATCAGCCCCAGCTCACACCCCCAGCCTCACAGCCTCAGCTCATCCCCCAAACTCACAGCCCCACAGCCCTTCCTGGCATCCCACATTGGCCTAACGCCACCCCCTCACCTGCTCCACCATCCCACCTGCAGGGTGATTGATCTGGCCTGGGACTCCCTGCCTTGCTCCCTCAGTACCTGAGAGCTGGGTGTTAGGCCCACCCCACTCCCTTTTTCCACTGGTTGCCATCTGTGGGGCGATCGGTGGGGCAATCTGGCCCCCGCTTGCACCCGCCTTGCCCTGGCACCACCTGCTCACCTGCTCCACCATCCCGCCACATCCGGTTCTCGTTGGGGCTCATCGGGGCCGGCAGAGCCTCCACTGATGCCTGCTGCCAGCACTGCGTCGCTGATGTCCACCATGCTCTGTGCAGCCCCCTGGTGTATGTCATAGCGAGTGGTCAAAATACTGATAAAATGACTGCCCAAGGGGACAATATGCATATTAGGCTTTTATTATATAGCACTAGAGGCTCGGTGCATAAAATTCATGCACTGGGGTGTGTGTCCCTCAGCCCAACCTGCACCCTCTCCAATCTGGGACCCCTTGAGGGATGTCTGACTGTCAGGTGGGATCAGGCCTACATGGGCAGTTGGACATCCCTCTCATAATCCAGGACTGATGGCTCCCAACTGCTTGCCTGCCTGCCTTCCTGGTTGCCCCTAACTACTTCTGCCTGTCAGTCTAATCACTCCCTAACCACTCCCCTGCCAGCTTGATTGATGACTAACTGCTCCCCTGCCAGCCCAATTTTCCCTAACTACCCTCCTGTGATGGCCCAGTCATCCCTAACTGCCCTCCCTTGTCAGCCTGGTCTCCCCTAACTGCTCTCTCCTGCCGGCCTGATTGCCCTTACTGCTCTTCCCTGCTGGCCTGGTCACCCCTAACTGCCCTCCCCTTCCAGACTGGTAACCCCTAACTTCCCTCCCCTACTGGCATGGTCCTTCCCCAACTTCCCTCCCCTGCAGGCCTGAGTTTCCCCGAACTGTCCTCCCCTGCAGATCTGGTCCCTCCCAAATGCCCTCCCCTTCTGGCCTGATCACCCACAACTGCTTCCCTTGCTGTCCATCTTGTGGTGGCCATCTTGTGTCCACATAGGGGCAATCATCTTTGACCACATGGGGGCAGCCATCTTGGGGGTGTTGGAGTGATGGTCAATTTGCATATTACCTCTTTATTTTATAGGATACCTCTTTGAATGTATAAACATTTTCATAACACATTATTTAAAAGGTGCAACAAAGGGGAGGGAAGATGGTTGCCAATGGGAAGGCAGACTGCAAGATAGTGCATGAGTGAGAGAACAAAGGGAGAGTGTGTGGTTGCATGGAGGGTGTTTGTTGGTGAGTTGAGGGACAGCTATACTCCAGAGGACTGTGGGGGATTGCCAGATGGGGTTCCCCTGATGGGGCAGCCTTCACTGCTGCTGAGATCCCTCTTAGAGTGACCAGCTCGGACACAGAGACTGTGCCATTGTGAAGAGAGAAGTGGACATTATTGGAATCCTGGAATCTACAACTACAGAACCCAGCGAACAGCTGTGAACCCGAGAACATTAATCCCCAAATGGCATGAGCATTCAGATTAGGAGGACCTCTACGCATCCTCACAGAAAGGTCAGATTTCACCTGGGATAAGGTGAGGTCTGTAGTCTGGGCAGGAGAGAGAAACACACATGGTGGGAGCTGGAGGATCTGGGAAAGTCTGCAAACCAGAAAGATCTGCGGCCATTGGCCTGGCATGATCTGTGAATGTGGAATGGGATCCACAGAGCTGCTAACAGAAGGGAACTCTAAAAAGCAACACATAGCTAAACTGGGCCTAAAAGGACAGCCTACAAATTTTAAAAGTGTGCAGCTGCTTAGACCAAGGGGAAAAAAGACTGCACAAACTTGCACCACAGCACTGGAGTTCACACACTTACTCTGGCTCTCTCTCTCTCTTTCCCTTTCTCTGTCTCTTCTCTTTAAATCTTTGCTTTTAATTACTAAACCCAATACATAGAATCACCCAATTGGGGAAACTATAGGAGACTGCAGGGGACAGTTATTTTTGTGGAATCTGGGGATCAGAGTGGGTAATAATGATAAGAGAACAAGCTCTGGGCAGCCCATTCCCACAAACTGATATTAAGTGCTACAGGGAAAAAAATCTAAACACTAGCTAGAGACAACCTATAGATCCAAAGGTCAATCCAGAAATACTGCCGCCAGGGGTTGAGTTACAAATTAAATATTGTGTAAACATAAATAAAAGGATATAAGAAATAAAGATATACTGCCTCATGAAAAGTCATGACTGTGGCCTACAACACTGAGGAGCAGTGGAATGCATGGAACTTCAATACTGTCCTGAATAGGAACAGACATGCCAAATAGAACAAACAGTACAGGAAGTGAATGACCTTCACTACTGCACATTTTTTTTCATCTTTTACTTAATAAACTATTTTTTTCTTTTTTCCACACTTGGTTTTACCTTTTTAATGATTACATTTTTATTTCAATTAGTATTATTGCTACTCTTTTACCTTTTTTTTAAAGTGTCATTTTATTTGTCCTTTATTTTACTTTGGGATTAAGGTTTTACATTCTATTTTCATCTTTCCTTTAGCATCATATTACTCTATCTCAACTTTACCCTTATGCCAACATGCTCTTCCTCACTTTTACCCTTTTGTTGTCCTGTTTCTCTTACCCTTTTCTACATTGGAGTTTCCCTATTCTTTCTTTTTACCACCTGTTAAAATTTCACACTACCTACATATCTAATTACCAATCCCCTGCTCCAAGTTCATATATACCTCTCTCATTTCTTTCTTCACTATCCAAATTGTTTTTCTGTCTTTCCTTTTGTTGTTGCTTGCTTGATTGTTGATTACATTGGATGTTTTATGCTTTTTTGTGACATTGTTTCTCTTTTTGTTTTTGTTTGTTTGTTTTTGATTCTGTTTTCCCTTGCCTCACTTGATATTAGTTGTTTGTAGTTTGCATTCATCTCTTGGTATTTGTTGCTAACATTTGTTGAGATTACTGGCTGTTCTATTGGATTTTTCTACCCATATAAATAGTTTTATCCCCTCTTCTTTCTTGCTCTTTCATTTCTCTCTTACTTTTTTTTTCCTTTTCCCAATTTCATTTTTGCACTCCGTTTTCTTTCTTTTTCTTTCATTTGTATCCTCTAATTCACTTTTTCTCTGGTGGTTACTTTTATTTGGGTTTATTAGTATCATGAACACATTTGCATTCAATGCCTTGTTCTGTTGTATTTTGTGCCTTTAAATCAATGCACAAGAGAGAGAACTACATAACCAGAGACCCAGAGAAAAACAATGATGGCAAGAAAAAGAAACAGCCCACATATGAAAGAAAAGCAGGAATCACCACAAAAGGAAGTAAAAGAAATAGAGGCAAGTAACTTGTCAGAGAAAGAATTCAGATAATGGTCAAAGGTGGATGAAAAGAATAGAAGACAAATTCAATAATATGTGTAATATCCAAGAGGAAATGAAGAAGAACCAAGAAGAAATGAAAAATGACATTGCTGCTATAAAAAAATCAATAAAAAGCATCAACAGTAGACTAGAAGAATCAGAGGACCACATCAGTGAGCTAAAAGACAAGGTAGGAAAAAATACTCAAGTAGAGCAGTTTCTAGGAAAAAAAAATGTAAAAAGCAGGAGGAGAGACTAAGGAAAATTTGGGACAACACAAAATGAAACAACATCCACATAATAGGGTACCAGAAGGAGAGAAAATTGAGTAAGGAATAGAAAACCTATTAGAAGAAATGATGACAGAAAATTTCCCTGATATAAGGAAGAAAAAACCCACACAAATCCAAGAAGCTCACAGAGTCCCAAACAAAATGAACCCCAAAAGACAAACGTCAGGGTACATTATTATTAAATTGGCAAACAACAGGACAAAGTAAGAATCTTAAAAGTAGCCAGAGAGAGAAAGAAAGATACCCACAAAGGATCTCCCATCAGACTACTTACTGATTTATAAACAGAAACACATCAGGCAAGAAGGGAATAGAAGGAAATATACAAAGTCATGCAAAGTAAGGGTCTGAATCCCAGGATACTGTACCAAGCAAGGCTATGAATCAAAATTGAGGGGGAAGGAGCGACTGGCTCAGACGCAGAGAACATGCCATCTTGAAGGGGAAAGTGGATGTTATCGGAAGCCTGAAAGTCTACAACTATGGCACCCACGGAACAGCTGTGAACAGCTGTGAACTCCCCAATTGGCACAAACAAACAGGTTCAGAGGAGCTCTACACTCCACCACGAAAAGGTGACATTTCGCCTGGGATAAGGTGAGGTCTCTGATCCCAGCAGGACAGAGAAACACGCACACTGTTAGAGCTGGAAGACCGAGGAAAGTCTGCACCTAGAGAAATCCATGGCTGTTGGGGCTGGCGTGATCCGTGAATGTGGAAGGGGTCCTAAAAATTGCTATCAGAAGGGATCTCTAAAAAGCAGCTCATTTTCATCTGATGCAGAAGGACAGCATGGGAGTTTTAAATGTGTGACAGATGCTTCGAAGAGAAGGGGGAAAGAGACTGAGCAGACTTGCATGCAGCTCTGGATTTTGCATACTTTAGATCCTTGCTTCTGATTGCTAAGCCCAATACATGGGATCACCCAGCTGGGGACACCCTAGGAGAATGCAGGGGAAAGCTATTTTTCTGGAACCTGGGGATCAGAGTGGGGAGTGACCATTGGAGAACCAGCTCTGGGGCAGCACACTCCAAAAAACGTATTGAGTGCCACAGGGAAAGAAGGTTCTAAGCACTAGCTAGAAAGGACCTTTAGACTTGGATGTCAGTTCAGAAACACTGACACCCAGGGGCTGAATCACAAATTGAATCTTGGGTAATCACAAATGAAGGAAAACAAGAAATTGAAACACACTTCCTGCTTAAAAATCAGGAATGGCTTACAACTCTGAGGAGCAGTGGAATGTAGGGAACTGCAATACTGTCCAGACTGGGAAGCAAGCATGCCAAACATAACAATAGAGGAAGTGAATGTCCTTCTTCACTGCACATCTTATTTTTATTATATTTTACTTAAGAAAATAATTTTCTTCACTTGATTTTACCTTTTTAATTATTACATTTTTATTTCCAATGAGTATTATTATTACTACTATTTTACCTTTTTTTAAGTGTCATTTTATTTTCTCTTTATTTTACATTAGTGTTTTACATTCTCTGTTCATCTTCTCTTTAGCATCATTTTACTCTATCTTAAATATACCTTTATGCCATCACTCTCTCCCTAACTTTTCCCCTTTTGGTATCCTGTTTCTCTTAACGTTTGCCTACATTAGATTTTCCATATTCTTTCTTTTCATGCCCTGTTATAATTTCACTCTACATATATATCAACTTTCCAATACCCTGCTACAGGTCTATCTTCTCTGTCTTCACTATATAAAAAATTGTTTTTCTCTCTGTCCTTTTGTTGTTTGCTTGAATGTTGATTATATCCATATTTTATGCTTTATGTGACTTTGTTTTGCTTATTATTATTTTTAAATATATTTTATTCATTTTTTAGAGAGAGGAAAGGAGAAGGATAGTTAGAAACATCGATGAAAGAGAGACATCGATCAGCCCCCTCATGCACGCCCCTTACTGGGGATGTGCCCGCAACCAAGATACATGCCCTTGACTAGAATCGAACCTGGGACCCCTCAGTCGACAGGCTGATGCTCTATCCACTCAGCCAAACTGGTTTCAGCTGTGTTTTTTTTTTTTTGTCGTTTGTTTCTTTGCTTTGTTTGTGTTTTGTTTGTATTTTTCCTTGCCTTGATTGATATTAGTTGTTGTTTGTAGTTTGTATTAATCTAGAGGTACTTGTTGCTGCCATTTGTTGGGATTAGTGGCTGTTCTATTGAAGTTTTCTCCCCCTATATATAGTTTGTTCCCCTTTTCTTACCTATTCTATTTCTTTTCTCTCTTATTTTTTTTTCCTTCTCCTGAATTTCATTTTGGCACTTCTTTCTTTTCCCCCCCTCTCTTATTATTTCTCTCCTTTTCACTAACTTGCCTTTCTCTGGTGGTCACCGTTATTTGGGGTTACAGTGGTAACTTGAGATACGAGTTTAATTTGTTCCATAACCTTGAGGCGTGGGAAACTATGAGACACTCGAGTCGCAATAAACTGGTGGGTCATGTGCAGCCAGCCAATCTGCGTGATTACTCCTATCTCAAATGTTGTTCATATTTCAAAGCAAAAAAATCACTTGCTCGACGGCTCATATCTCAATAACCTCATATGTTAGGGCACTTGTATCTCGAGGTACCACTGTATTAATATTGTGAACACATTTCTCTCCAGTGCTTTGTGTGTTGTACCTGATTGTGGTGTATTTTGTGGCTTAAGAACAACACTGGAGAGAGAGACTACACCCAGAGAAGAGAGATCATGAGACAAAGAAACAGCCCATATATCAAAGAAAAGCAGGCATCACCAGAAAAGGAAGTAAACGAAATGGAAGCAAGCAACTTGTCAGAGAAAGATGTCAGAGAAATGGTCATAAGGAGGATGAAAAGAATGGAAGACAAATTGAACAACATGAGTAAGAACCAAGAGGAAATGAACAAGAACCTAGAATAAATTAAAAATGATATCACTGCTGTAAAGAACTCAATAGAAAGCATCAAGAATGGATGAGAAGAAGCAGAGGACCACATCATTGAGCTAGAAGACAAGGTAGGAAGAAATACACAAGTAGAGCAGCTTGTAGAAAAAAAAATTAAAAAGCAAGAGGAGAGCCTAAGGGAACTTTGGGACAACATGAAACAAAACAACACCTGAATAGTGGTTCCAGAAGAAAGAAATAAGCAGGGAATGGAAAATCAATTTGAAGAAATAATGACAAAAAAAATTCCCTGATATAGGGAAGAAAAAACTCACACAAACCCAAGAAGCTCACAGAGTCCCATGCAAAAGGACTCCAAAAGACCAATGCCAAGGCAAATTATAATTAAATTGGCAAACAACAATGACAAAGTAAGAATCTTAAAAGCGGTCAGAAAGAAACAGAAAGTTACCTACATAGGAACCCCCATAAGACAGGCAACTTATTACTCAACAGAAACACATCAGGATAGAGAGAATGGAATGAAATATGCAAAGTCATGCAAAGGAATGTTCTGAATCCAAGAATACTGTACCCAGCTAAGCTATCAATAAAAATTGAAGGTGAAATCAGGAGCTTCACACACACAAAAAAAAAAAGATGAAGGGAATTTATTACCCCGAAACCAGCAATGCAAGAAATGCCAAAGGATCCACTGGAAAAAGAAAGAGGGAAATGAAAGGAAAGAAATAGGAAGCAAAGAAGGAACACAGTGGTAAAGCATAAAAAAATGGCGACAAATAAGTATCCATCAATAATAAGTATAAGTGTAAATTTATTAACTTCCTCCATCAAAACACATAGGGTAATGGATTCGATAAGAAACACAATCCACATATCTGTTGTCTACAAGAAACTCACATCAGAGAAAAAGGACACATGGACTGAAGGTTAAGGGATAGAATAAGGTTTTTCAGGCAAAGGGAAATAAAAATAAAAAATCTCAGGTAGCAATACTTATATCAGACAAATTAGATCTCAAAGTGAAGGACATAACAAAAGATAAGGAAGGCCACCTTATAATACTAAAGGGAACAATTAAACAAGAAAAAATAACTTTGGTAAACATATAGACACCCAATAGAGGAACACCCAGATACATTAAAAAAAAAAAAAAAAAACTCCTGGAAGATATCAAGGGAGAGATTGACAGCAATACAATTATAGTAGGAGACTTTACCCCACTACCACCATTGGACAAATCCACTAAAAAAATATCAGCAAAGAACCATTCCTAAATGACTCAGGAGACCAGATAGAATTAATTGACATCTTCAGAACATATCACGCCAAAGCCACAGAATACATTCTTCTCTAGTGCACATGGGTCATTTTCAAAGATAAATGATATATTGGGTCATAAGAGTAGTATCCTCAAATTCAAGAAGATAGAAGTCATATCAAGCATTTTCTCAGACCACAGTGGCATAAAACTGAAATCTACTAAAATAAAAACAATGGAAAGAAACCAAATACATGGAGACTAAACAGCATGCTATTAAACAACGACTGGGTAACCAAAGAAATCAAGGAAGAAATGAGAAACATCATGACAACAAATGACAATGACAACACAACAATACAAAATTTATGGGACACAGTGAAAGCAGTCTTGAGAGAGAAGTTCATAGCCCTACAAGCCTACTGCAAAAAAACAGGAAACATTGGTAATAAATCACCTAAACCTACAACTCAAAGAGCTAGAAAGAGGGCAACAAGAAAAACCCAGTGTAAATAGATGGAAGGAAATAGTAAATATCAGAGCAGAGATAAACAACATGGAGACTAAAGAAAAAATTCAAAAGATCAAGAAAACCAAGAGCTGGTTCTTTGAAAGGATAAACAAGATTGAAGGACCTCTAGCCAGGCTCACCAAGAAGCGAAGAGAGAAGACCCAAATAAACACAATCAGAAATGAAAGAAGAGAAATAACAACAGACCCTGTGGAAATACAAAGAATTGTTAAAAAATACTATGAAAAACTCTATTCCAACAAATTGGACAACCTGCAAGAAATGGACATATTCCTAGAAAAAATAACCTTCCAAAACTCAATCAGGAAGAATCTAAATATCTCAATAAGCCAATAACTATGGAAGAAATTGAAGCAGTCATCACAATCTTCCAGCAAATAAAAGCCCGGGACCAGATGGCTACACAGGAGAATTTTACCAAATATTCAAGGAAGAATTAAAACCTATCCTCCTCAGATTATTCAAAAACATTCAAGAAGAAGGAACCTACTATGAAGCCAGCATCACCCTAATACCAAAACCAGGTAAAGACAACAGAAGGAAAGAGAATTACAGGCCAATATCTTTCATGAACATAGATGCCAAAATCCTCAAAAAAATTCTAGCAAATTGGATCCAGCAGTACATTAGAAAGATCCTACGCCATGACCAAAGAAGACTCATCCCAGGAATGCAGGGATGGTACAATATCCGCAAATCAATAAACATGATACATCACATAAACAAATTGTAAGATAAAAATCACATAGTCATATCAATTGATGCAAAAAAAGCATTTGACAAAATCCAACACTCTTTGTTGATAAAAACTCTCAGCAAAGTGGGAATAGAAGGATCATACCTCAACATCATAAAAGCCATATATGATAAACCCACAGCTAACATCATACTCAATGGACAAAAACTAAAACCATTTCCCCTAAGAACAGGAACAAGACAGGGATGCCCACTCTCACCTCTCCTTTTTGACATAATACTGGAAGTATTAGCCATTGCAATTAGACAAGAAGAAGAAATAAAAGGCATCAAAATTGGAAAAGAAGAAGTAAAGCTGTCCTTATTTGCAGATCACATGATACTGTACATAAAAAACCCAAGGGACTCCATCCCAAAACTAATTGATTTAATGAATTTAGCAATGTAGCAGAATACAAAGTTAATGCCAGGAAATCTGTGGAATTTCTGTACACTAATAGTGAAATTATAGAAAGAGAGACTGAAAAAGCAATCCCATTTACCATAGCACCAAAAAAATTAAGATACCTAGGAATAAATCTAACTAAAGAGGTAAAAGACCTATATGTAGACAACTACAGGACACTGAAAAAAGAGATAGAGGAAGATGTTAACAGAGGGAAAAGCATACCATGCTCATGGATTGGGAGAATCAACATCATTAAAATGTCCATACTACCCAAAGCAATCTATAGATTAAATGCACTATCCATTAAAATACCAATGACATATTTCACAGACCTAGAAAGAATTTTTCATAGATTCATCTGGAACAAAAAAAGACCACAAATAGCTACAGCAATTCTGAGAAAGAAGAATAAAGTAGGTGGGATCTCAATACCAGATTTCAAGCTATATTACAAAGCAATTGTTCTCAAAACAGCCTGGTACTGGTGCAAGAACAGACACATAGACCAATGGAATAGAATAGAGAATCCAGATATTCACCCAAACCGCTATGCTCAATTAATATTTGACAAAGGAGGCATGAACACACAATGGAGCCAAGATAGCCTCTTCAATAAATGTTGTTGGGAAAATTGGACAGATACATGCAAAAAAAATGAAACTGGACCACCAACTTACACCAAATACAAAAGTAAACTCCAAATGGATACAGGACTTAAACATTAGATGGGAAACCATAAAAATATTAGAGGAACCCATAGGCAGCACAATCTGAGACATATGCCGAAAGAACTTCTTCACTGATACTGCTCCAAACGCAATGGAAGCTAAAGAAAAAATAAACAAATGGGACTATATCAAAATAAAAAGCTTTTGCACAGCAAAAGAAACCATCAACAAAACAACAATAAAGACCACTGTATAGGAGAACATATTTGCAAATGTTATCACTGATAAAGGCTTAATCTCCAACATCTACAGCCAACTTATACAACTTAATAAAAGGAAGATAAATGATCCCATAAAAAAAATGGGCAACGGACCTAAATAGAAACTTTTTGAAAGATGACAGAAGGAAGGCCAAGAGACACAAGAAAACATGTTCAAAATCACTAATTATCCGAGAGATGCAAATCAAAAGGACAATGCGATACCATCTTACACCTGTCGGAATGGCAATCATCAACAAATCAACAATCTACAAGTGTTGGCGAGGATGCGGAGAAAAAGGAACCCTTGTGCACTGTTGGTGGGAATTCAGACTGGTGCAGCCACTGTGGAGAACAGTATGGAGTTTTCTTAAAAAACTAAAAATGGATCTCCCATTTGACCCAGCAATCCCACTCTTAGGAATTTATTCTAATAAATTACAAACACCAATCAGAAAGGATTTATTCACCCCTATGTTAATAGCAGCACAATTTACAATAGCTACAATTTGGAAGCAGCCTAGGTACCTGTCAGCAGATGAGTGGATCAGAAAACTGTGGTGCATCTACACAATGGAATTCTATGCTGCTATCAAAATGAAGGAACTCTTACCATTTGCAGCAACCTGGATGCAACTGGAGAGCCTTATGCTTAGTGAAATAAGCCAGTCAATGAAGGAGAAACACCACATGCTCTCCCTCATTTGTGGATAATAAAGAACATTGTAAACTGATGAACAGAAGGATAGATACAGAGGCAGTAAATCATCAAACAGACTGTGATATTATAGCAGGAAGATTAAGGAGAGCTGGGGTAGATAAGAGATCAATTAAAGGACTTGTATCTATTCATATAAGCATAACCAATGAACATAGACACTGGGGGTTTGGGGTATCCCTGGGAGGGATGGGGGCAATGGGGAGATATGTATACGTGTAACAGTTACAGGGAATCATACAAATTAATAAAAGGACGATAAATGATCCACTAATAAAAATGGGCAACAGACCTAATTAGATAGTTTTCAAAAGAAGACAGAAGGCCAAAAGACACATGAAAACATGCTCAAAGTCGCTATTTATCCGAGAGATGCAAATCAAAATGACAATGTGATACCATCTCACACCTGTCAGAATGACAATCATCAACAAATCAAAAAAGGACACGTGTTGGGGAGGATGTGGAAAAAAAGGAACCCTTGGGCACTGTTGGTGGGAATGCAGACTAGTGAAGCCATTGTGGAGAACATTATAGAGTTTCCTCAAAAAACTAAAAATGGAACTCCCATTTGACCCAGTAATCCCACTTCTGGGAATATATCCCAAGAAACTAGAAATAGCAATCATAAAGGATTTATACACCCCTATGTTCATAGCAGCACAATTTACAATAGCTACAATTTGGAAACAGCCTAGGTGCCTGTCAGCAGATGAGTGGATCAGAAAACTATGGTACATCTCCACCATGGAATTCTATGCTCCCATAAAAAAATAAGGAATTCTTATCATTTGCTTCAACCTGGATAGAACTGGAGAGCCTCATGCTAAGTGAAATAAGCCAGTTAATGAAAGAAAAATACCTCATGATCTCACTCATTTGTGGATAATAAAGGACATTGTAAACTGATGAACAAAAAAATAGATACAGAGGTAGTAAAGCATTAAACAGACTGTCAAATTAAAGCATGAAGTCTGGGGGTTGTGGGGGAGGGGAAAAAGAGATCAACCAAAGGACTTGTATGCATGCATATAAGCACAACCAAGGGACACAAGACATGGAGAGGGGTGGGATGAGGGCGTGCGATAAGGGGTAGGGGAGCCTGGGGAAAGGTCAGTGGGGGAAAAAAGGATATATATGTACTACTATATGTAATACTTTCAACAATAAAAAATAAAAAATAAAAGATGCAACAAATCCCATACTGAAAGGAAAAGTCATAGTTTTCAGAAATAACAAAATACTAAAAGAAGTGTATAAGATATAAATGCTGTCCTCAAAATTATGGTATTATTCCTTAAATTTGCCTCATTTTCCTGGGACTAGTTTCATGGGAGGGAATCTGCAAGAGAAGCAGCAGTTGGGCACAGTGGACTGACAATCAGAAGACAAGAATTCACTCTCAGATATTCAGTAGCTTTGGGAAAGAGAACAACTTGATTAACCTCTTAATCTTTTTCACATTTAAAAATGCAGTGTTGTTGCCAGGGCCAGTTTGGCTCAGTGGATAGAGTGTCAGCCTTCGGACTGAAAGGTCCCAGGTTCGATTCCGTTTGGGGGCATGTACCTTGGTTTCGGGCATGTCTCTACTAGAGGGTGTGTAGGAGGCAGCTGATTGATGTTTCTCTCTCATTGATGTTTCTGACTCTCTGTCCCTCTCCCTTCCTCTCTATGAGAAATCAATAAAATATATATATTTTAAATGCAGTGTTGGACTAAATTATCTAACAAGGCTTTTTTCCCCTTGTGTGACAGTTTCTTCCAGCTTTTTATTTATTATTTTATTTTATTTTATTTTTGAGTAGCAATTCCAAAAACTGTGACTGGAAGATGTTAAAGTGTTTCCCACGTAGAAAAGTGTTTCCTGGTCAAATCAGTTTGGGATTAAGTGCTGCAAATCAGGGCCCTTTAAACACCAATTTACCTGAAGGTCTTCTTTATACTGGGTTAAACAAAATTAAACAGATTTATTTGTAACAGTCCTCAGAACCTTTATTTATTTTTTAATATGTACAATATTACATGATTTGTTATCTTTTGTTTTAAAATGAGCTTTAAATTAAGTTATAGATATTTAAGTAACAAATTGAGATTTCTGAAATCAATCCATAATTACACAAATTTATAGAAAGATAATTTGAACTACTGTTATCATAGCTAAACAGTAAAAGCCAAGCTAGCAGAATAGGCACCACATAAAGAATGTAAAACAACAACCTAATGATTAATAATAATAATAATAATAATAATAGTGGTACTAAACATTATAGACAATTTTGCACCTTTGTATCAGCCTGAGAAGTTACAAATAGTTACTTTAAATTGGTGTCTTTGAATTCAACTAGAGCAGTTTTCCTCAGCCTTTTTTCTTTTAATCATTGACCCTTAGGAGTCATTTTTATTTTATTTTATTTTATTTTATTTTTTCCATAATATTTTATGAACTCTATGCCCTCTTCCATCTCCACCCCTGCCCCCACAATCACCACACTATTGTCCATGTCCAAGTCCTCATAACCTTTAATATGCTTGTATGCATTCTGAGTCTACAAGAGGAGAATTCTGTTTTAAAGCATTTTCAAAAAAGTATTGGACTACAGAATGCACCCACTACCACCACCACCACTCCTTATTTTAAAATAGAATCTATTAACATTTTCTCAGAACCATATTCTGTGGAATATCAGTTTGATAAATGCTGTCTTGGGAGGATTTATCTCGCTTGCTATTTTAGTTGCTGCTGTGTGTTTAGAATCCTTGGTAAAGGAGGAATGTGGTTTCATACTATAATTTCTGAGTGTGGGTTCCCTTGGCGTGAGTATCCACAGAAAGTTTAGAAGGATATATTATGGGTTCTGTTAGTGAGAGCCCACCCTATCTGTCACTGTGGCAGATTTAACATGAGAAACTTCTGTGTATCTACCGTTCAAAGTTCTGCAAACCAATGTCTTCTCTGTATTTGGCTCTTGGGTCTTTGCTAAGTTTGCTGCTTTAAGCCATGCTCCCCTTCTTTTGGGTGACTACTGAGCTAAAGGGTCCTCTGGCCCAGAGCTCAGAGACACTTTACAAGGGAGGAATGCCTCAGGACAAATCTCATAGAAAGAGGAGTCTTTTCCCTGTGCCTTCATCCCCCAGCAATAGTTTGCAGGAAGCAGGACTGTAGGATGGAGGCTGGCCTACCCAGGAAAAGAGGGGCTCAGTCTTCTTTCAGGGTCAGGACACTTAGCACTTTCACTAGTAGCACTGCCTTTTCAGGAAGGGGAAGGGATGTTCCTAAAAGGCCCCAAGGTTGTCTGGAACCAGCTCCCACCCAGATCCCTGAGGTAAAATCCCCTGAGGTTTGGCATCCCCACAGGGCCCCAAGGGAATTTATCTGAGGGCCTTTCATCTAGAAACAAGGATTCCTTTGGAAAAGTCAGGAGCTAAGGTAAACTAGATATAGGGCTTATTAAAGACTTTTGTTCTTTTGAAAATCAAAAAGAAAACATAAGAGAAAACTATGTTCTTTCCAAGACAATACACCATACTCTCAATGGAAGCAGAAGCAGGCAACTGTTACTGCTGCTATCCCTCCTTCTCTAATTTACTCCATCCTAGCCCAGCAACCTGCTTGGACCCAAAACCTGGGCAGCTTGGCTTCATCTGCTTACTAAATACAGGATAAGCTTTAACTCCCCCCACAGTCTCAAGACAACTTACCAGGCTGGGACATTGGGCCTGCTGCCTGAGAAGGGTAAGGAGAGCAAAAGGAATTGGGTGCTTGACTTCAGGAAAGGTAAGCCTATTTTCAAAGCACTCCAAGCTGTGCTCCCAAGAGTAGAGACTTGCTTCCTGATTACAGAGGGAGAAAGAAAACCAAGGGAAGAGCAAGGGGGAAAATGCAATAGGGAAGACAGATTGAGCCAGATAGTAAATGCAGAGATGAGGATGTGCCTTCTGCCCCAGGAGCCTAGGTCAGAGTCTAGTTTATTCCACGGAGGCACTCCTGTGTCCTGTCTGTGGAAAAGACACTCATTTGTTCAGGGAACCTGCTGCAAGTTCCCACATTTCTTCTATCCTCCTTTTTCAGCCATTGTTTTCCACACCCCTTCCCTCCCACCAGGAAATCCAAACCCATGGATTTTTGTCCTTCCACCCATGGACAAAAAGCATGTCATTGAGAACAAGCAAACAAACAAATAATACCCCCCTCCTTTTGGACCTTCTTCTAATTCATTAGTTGCTCAAATTGGCTCGGCGTCTTTCCCCCCTCCATAAATCCAAGCAGTAACCGTTTCATTGTGGGTATGTTTTAATGCAAGTTTTTCCCTAAAGGTGCACACAGACAGCAGGCAGGCAGGCAGGCAGGCAGGCATGCATGCGTGCGTGCGTGCGTGTGTGTGTGTGTGTGTGTGTGCTTCTGTGCATACACACACACACACACCACACCTCTGGAGCTTCCCCTCCCTCAGTCTTTTCCCCTCAGCTAGAAGAAAAAGGGTGAGGCTTAAAAATAATTTCTCTGTGGCCTACCTTCTGAGTCCGTCAGGTCTGAGGCTGAGCAGGCAGTAACTAGGAGCAAGGAGGCCTGGGGCTGGACTGCCTCTGTGAATCAGCAAAGAAGTCCCTGAGACAGGGATGCTGACAGCTGCTGTATGCACACTCTCCCTCTGTCTCTCCCACCTCCCTGTCCTCCTTCTCCTCCTCCTCCGCCCTGTGTTGCTATGCAATCATCTCACCGGGACTAACAGCATCACTCCAATCTCCCGCTAAGATACCCTTGACTGGGCAAATGCAGAAAGAGCAAGGACAGTTTTGTCAAACTCCCAGAGCCTTGGCGGCTCTCAGAAATTCTAATTCATTAGAAGCAGAGAAGGAAAGCGGAAGAGGCTAAGAGGCAGTCAGGGAGAGGGGGAGAGGCTTTCACGGAGGAGGAGGAGGAGGAGGAGGAGGAGGAGGAGAAGGGAGGGAGGAGACAAAAAGGCCTAGAAATAAATACAAGCTGCTGAGTGAGGAGCCTGGGCCCCAACTTCCACAGATCTAGCTCAGAGCCAAAGCCAACTTCAGAGCCAGCTGCTTCAAGGCCCTTCAGTAGCCAGTCCAGGAGTTAGTTTATGTTGGAGGTTAAAACATCCAGTTCTAGAGTCAGCCCAGGTACCCAAGGTGCGGTCTTGGGCCCAGGACTCAGCCAGTCATCCCTAAATTATGTTCTTGCTCCCTCTTAGAGCTACATGTAGAAAAAGCCTAAATAATGAGGGAAATAAAATGGACCTTGAATGATTTGAGAGGATGCAGCTCCTCCATGCTTTCCTTCAACAATTACCCGACTCACTCTTTCATTTTCTGTTCATACTAGCCCTTACTCTTTTCACTATTACCCTGTTAGAGAGAAGAAAATAGGAGCTCCGAAGCACCCTGAAAGACGAGGGTGGAGCCACTAAAGGATGGAGGGCACAGTAGGTTACCTACTAAATATCTGTGGGATGAATAAATTGAATGGATGGATGGGTAGGCAGATAGGAGTCAAAAAGCTCCCATCTCCATCCTCCTACACAAACATATGTATATTTGAAGCCCTAGACGCTCCAGGCCAGGGTAAAGGATAAGAGAAACATTCTTTCCAAGAACAGGGTGTGTATATGAGAAAGAAACAGACTGCTTTGGGATTTGGTTGCTTAACTGTATTAATTTGTCTCTAAAAAGTCTATAAATTCTGATGGCACTGGGATTTTGAACAGAAAATACTTCCTTGCCCTAAGAACCTGGGATTAGTATTTATAAAGTATTTGCAAGGACTAAGTATTGTTACTATTATTAATATTACTACTACTAGTAGTAGTAGTACTATTATTGGAAACTCTCAGCCAGGTAATAACTAGTATGTGTGCGTGTGCGTGTGCGTGTGTGTGTGTGTGTGTGTGTGTGTGTGTGTGTTTTCTTTGGAGAGGAAATTTTAAAAACTTTAGCTGCAGATTTCAATAAAAGGTTAGCGACCATGCTTGATCTCCTAAAAAACAAACAAAAGATGCATGAGTGACCCCTCCTGCCTGGCCAAAGTGGTAGCAGCCAGGCCCCCATGCAGTCACAGAAAGAGCCTTTGATTTGTGAAGGGCCTTTTGAAAGCACATCCGGCTTCTCAATCTTCACACCCTCAACAGAACATTTCTTAAGCTACCCAGCCTCACCAAGGCCTGGCCCTGAGTCTCAGCCCCAGTCTTAAGGCTGGCAGCTTTCAGGGTTTCTCAACACCATCCAGACTCAAAGCCCCAGGGGTCCTTTACAAATGTCTTTGAATGACTTGAAGTGGGGAGTTGGCTAGAATAAAGACCAGAAGGAACACTCTGAGAAATTGTTTGGGCTGGCAGAGACACAGAATGGCTGTGACAGGCACACAGAGAACACATGGGAACCTGACTCACTGCTCATCCTTGGCATTAGCTCAAGAGCACACTGAACAACACCAGAATCTAGGTCTAGAAAGAGGAAGGAGAGTAAGCTGGGAGCAGGGATACTTGCTACCACTTTGATTGCAGCTGGACTTGCCTAGATCATAAGGAACACTTGAAATAATCCTTTACTTTTCTCTTTCTATCCCCAGAACAGAGGTGAGGCCTGCAAAGTCATTTAGTCTGGCTCTGCCAAGGCATTAAAGGTGAGTTAATTAAATATTTGACCAAATATAACAGGCTAATTTTTGTGTTAATCCTCACCAGGGGATATTTTTTCCATTGATATTTTAGAGAGACACATCAACTGGATGCCTCCCACACATGCCCTGACTAGGGCCAGGGATAGAACCTGCAACTGATTTAATGCCCTTCATTGAATCAAACCTGTGACCTTTTAGTCTGCATGCCAACACTCTAACCACTGAGAAAAACTGGTAAGGGCAGCAGACTAAATTTTAAAAAAATATTTTAATTGAATTTTAGAGAGAGAGGAAGGAAGATAGATAGATAGAAACATCAATGAGAGAGAAACAACATCATTGATTGGTGGCTCCTGCAAGCCCCCTACTGAGGATCAAGCCCACAACCCCGGGCATATGCCCTGACTGGGAATCAAACCAGTGACCTCTTGGTTTCTGCATCAATATTCAACCGCTAGGCCATACTGGCCAGGTGCAGACTTATTTTTTATATTGATAATTTTGTATGGCCTTTGAATGATGTCATAAATCTCCAAATGGCACAAGGCAGAAAAAGGTTCCCCACTACTGCTCTAGATAAGGTATTCAAGCTGCAGATACAAAAATACAATATCACTATACAAATAAACCCAGTTTGTTTTGAAGGGTGTAACAAAAGGCTTCCCATAATCTCGCCTACTTATCACATCATGATAGATTCATTGTTCGTTTCCTTAAGGCACTAAAGGCTCCTATGAAAATGTGAATACTACTTATGAGACAACAAAACAAAACAAAACAAACAATGCAAAAACAAACAAACAAAAAACAGATTAAGCTGCCCTAGCCATCGGGCTCAGTTGGTTGGAGAATCATCCCATATACCAAAAGGTTGCAGATTCGATCCCTAGTTGGGGAGCATATGGAAGGCAGCTGCTTGATCCTTCTCTCTTTCTCTGTCCTCTAAAAATCAATAAAAACAGATACTGGGTCATGGTATATGCCCAAGTTGTGAGCTCAACCCCCAGTATGGGGCTTGCAAGAAGCAGCTGACTAATAATTCTCTCTCACCATTGATGTTTCTATCTCTCCCTTTCCTTTCCTCTCTGAAATCAATAAAAATATATTTTAGGGCTCAAAAAATGGCGGTGGAATAGATGGACGTGTCCCAAGCCTTGTCCCTAAGCAGACAGAAAGAAAAACTGAGGGTCGCACTGGGAGTGTTTGTTGGCGAGTTAAGGGACAGCTATACTCCAGGAGAAGGTAAGGGACTGCTGGACAGGGCTCTCCAGACAGGGAAGCCCCAACTGCTGCTGGGTTTTCTCCTGGAGCCACCAGCTTGGACGTGGAGACCTCGCCATCTTGAAGGGGAAAGTGGATGTTATCGGAAACCTGAAAATCTACAACTATGGCACACACTGAACAGCTGCGAAACCCAGAACACCATTCTCCAATTGGCACAAACACTCGGATTCAGAGGAGCTCTACCATCCACCATGGAAAGGTTCGATTTTGCCTGGGATAAGGTGAGGTCTCTGTTCCTGGCATGACAGAGAAACACGCACACTGTGGGAATTGGAGAACTGGGGGAAGTATGCACCTAGAAAAATCCATGGCTGTTGAGCCTGGCGTGATCTACGAATGTAGAAAGGGGTCCTCAGAGCTGCTAACATAGAAGATCTCTAAAAAGCAACTCATTTTGATCTGACGCAGAAGGACAGCCTGGGGGTTTTTAAACTGTGCCAGCTGCTTGGACAGGATAGGGGAAGGGAGACTGCGCTAGACTTGTGCGCAGCTCCGGAGATAATGTACATGCGCTTTTCCTCTTCAGATCCTTGCTTCTGATGGCTAAGCCCAATACATAGGATCATCCAGTTGGGGACACCCTAGGAGACTGCAGGGGAAATTTGTTTTTCTGGAACTTGAGGATCAGAGTGGAGAGTGACCATCGAAGAACTAGCTCTGGGGCAGCCGACTTCTACAAACCAGTATTGAGTGCCACAGGGAAATCAGGATCTAAGCACAGGCTAGACAGGACCTATAGTTTCAGAGGTCAATCCAGAAACACTGCCACCCAAGGGGTGAATAAAAAATTGACTCTTGTGTAATCACAAATGAAGGAATAAAGAGATTAAGACACACCGCCTGCTTAAAAATCAGTACAGGCTTACAACACTGAGCACCAGTGGAACTCAGGGAACTGCCATACTGTCCTGACTGGGAAACAGGCATCCAAAAGAGAACAATAGAGGAAGTGAATGACCTTCACTACTGCACATTCTATTTTTAAATTTTTAAATGTTCAACTTTTACTTAAGAAACTATCTTTTTCTTTTTTCCTCATTTGATTTTACCTTTTTAATTATTACATTTTTATTTTCAATCAGTATTATTACGACTACTATTTTACCATCTTGGGAAAAAAAATGTCATTTTATTTTCTCTTTATTTTACTTTTGGATTAGAGTTCTACGTTCTATTTTCATCTTTCCTTTAGCTTCATTTTACTCTATCTCAAATCTACCTTTATGCCATCATTCTCTTCCTAACGTTTCCCCTTTTGTTGCCCTGTTTCTCTTAACGTTTGCCTATATTAGATTTTCTGCATTCTTTCTTTTTAGCCCCTGTTAAAATTTAACCCTACTTATATATCTAATTTCCAATCCCCTGCTCCAAGTCTATACACATCTCTCTCTTTTTTATATTCACTATCCAAAAAATTGTTTTTCTCCCTGTCTTTTTGTTGTTTGCTGGAATGTTGATTATATAGATTTTCATGCTTTTTGTGAGATTGTTTTGATTATTCTTTTTGTTTTGTCTTATTATTTTGTTTGCTTTTTTCTGTTTATTTTTTGCTTCTATTTCTCTTGCCTCACTTGATATTAGTTGTTGTTTGTAGTCTGTATTAATCACCAGATCCTGGTTGCTGGAATTTGTTGGGATTAGTGCCTGTTCCATTGGAGTCTTCTCCCCATAAATATAGTTGGTCACCCTTCTCTTTCTTATTCTCTATCTTTTCTCTCTTTTTTTTCCATTCTTCCAATTGGATTTTGGCACTACTTTCTTTTCTTTCTTTTATTCCTTTGTTCTTTCTCTTTTCTCTCTACTTCTTTCTCTCCTATCACCTAATTTGCCTCTCTTGGGTGGTCACCTTTACTTGTGGTTATTAATATCATGAATACATTTCTGTTCATTGCCCTCTGCATTGTAACTGCTTGTGTTGTATTTTGTGTTTTGAAATCAACACAGGAGAGAGGGAAGTACATACCTAGAAACTCAGAGAAGAGAGACACAGGGGAGTTAAAGAAACAGCCTGCATATGAAAGAAAAGGAGGCAACACCAGAAAAGGAAGTAAATGAAATGGAGGCAAGCAACTTGCCAGAGAAACAATTCAAAGAAATGGTCACAAGGTGGCTGAAAAGAATGGAAGAAAAATTCAATAAAATGAGTAAGAACCAAGAGGAAATTAAGAAGAACAATGAATAAATGAAAAATGACATCATTGCTATAAACAACGCAACATAAAGCATCAAAAGTAGACAAGAAGAGGAAGAAGACTGAATCAGTGAGCTAAAAGAAAAAGTAGGAAAAAATACCCATGTACAGCAGCTTCCAGAAAAAAATAAAATAAAAAGAAGGAGAGCCTAAGGGAAATTTGGGACAACATAAAGCAAAACAACATCCAAATAAGAGCAGTTCCAGAAGGAGAAGAAAATAAGCAAGGAATAGAAAACATGTTTGAAGAAATTATGGCAGAAAACTTCCCTGATATATAGAGAAAAAAAAAAACCACACAAATCCAAGAAGCTAAAAGATTCCCAAGCAAAATGAACCCCAAAAGATGGACACCAAGGCACATTATAATTAAGTTGGCAAATACCAATGACAAAGTAAGAATCTTAAAAGCAGGCAGAGAGAGACAGAAAGTTTCCTACAAAGGAACCATCATAAGACTAGTGACTGATTTCTCCACAGAAACTCATCAGGCCAAAAGGGAATGGAATGAAATATACAAAGCCATGCAAAAGAAGGGTCTGAATCCAAGAATACTGTACCCAGAAAGGCTATCAATCAAAAATGAAGGTGAAATCAAGAGCTTCACAGACAAAAAAAAAGGACAAAGGGAATTTATTACCATCAACCCAGCAATGCAAGAAATGCTAAAGGGTCTGCTGTAAAAAGAAGAAAGAAAGATATAGAGAGCGAAGAAGGAACACAGGGGTAAAGAATAAAAATAACAACAAATAAGTACCAATCAATAATAACTTTAAATGTAAATGGGTTAAATACCCCCTATCAAAAGACATAGGATAACAGATTGGATAAGAAAACATGACCCATAAATCTGCTGTGTAAAAGAAACCCAACTCAGAAAAAATGATGAACACAGACTGAGGGTGAAAGGATGGAGAAAGGTTTTTCAGGCTTTTGAAATGAAAAAAAAGCTGGGGTAGCAATACTTCTTTCTGAAAAATTAGATCTCAAAGTGAGGGACATAACAAGAGATAAGGAAGGCCACTTCACAATACTAAAGGGAACAATCCAACAAGAAGAAATAACTCTAGTAAACATACACACCCAATACAAGAGCACCCAAATACATAAAAAGTCTCCTGGAGGATATTAAGGGAGAGATTGACAGCAAAAAAATTATAGTAGGAGACTTTAGTACCCCACTATCACCATTGGACAAATCCTCTAAAGAAAAAATCAGCCAAGAAACATCAATCCTAAAAGACTCACTAGCCCAAATGGAATTAATTGACATCTTCAGAACATTTGACCCCAAAGCTACATAATATAATTTCTTCTAAAGTGCACATGGGTAATTTTCAAAGACAGACCATAGGCTGGGTGATAAGAAAATCTCTTCAAATTCAAGATGACAGAAATCATATCAAGGATCTTCTCAGATCATAGTGGCATAAAACTGAAAATCAACTAAAATAAAAACAATCCAAACAAATCAAACACTTGGAGACCATTGCTATTAAACAATGACTGGGTTACCAGAGAGATCAAGGTAGAAATAAAAAACATCATGGCAATAAATGACAATGAAAACACAATACAAAATCTATAAGACACAGTGAAAGCAGTCTTGAGAGGAAAGTTCATAGCTCTACAAGCCTACTGCAAAAAATAAGAAACAATGGTAATAAATCACCTAAACCTAGAACTCAAAAAGTTAAAAATCCCAGTGTAAGCAGAAGGAAGGGAATAATAAAGATCACAGTGGAGATAAATTACATAGATACCAAAAAAAACAATACAAAAGATCAATGAAACAAAGAGCTGGTTCTTCGAAAGGATAAACAAGATCGATGAACCTCTGGCCAGGCTTTCAAAGAAGTAAATAAAGAGGATCCAAATAAACAAACTCAGAAATGAAAGAGGTGAAATAACCACAGACCCCACCGAAATACAAAGGATTGTTTAAAAATACTATGAACAACTCTATTCCTACAAAGTAGACAACCTGGAGGAAATGGACATATTCCTAGAAAAATATAACCTTCCAAAACTCAATCAGGAAGGATCTAAACATCTCAATAGGCCAATAACTATGGAAGAAATTGAAGCAGTCATCAAAAAGCTTCCAACAAACAAAAGCCCATTCCAGATGCCTTCCCAGGGGAGTTTTACCAAACATTCAAGGAAGAATTGAAACCTATCCTTCTGAGACTAATCTAAAAAATTCAAGAAGAAGGAACACTTCCAAACTCCTTCTATGAAGCCAGCATCACGCTAATTCCAAAACCAGATAAAGACAACACAATGAAAGAGAACTAAAGGCCAATAACCCTCATGAACATAGGAGGCAAATTCCTCAATAAAATTCTAGCAAATCAGATCCAGCAGCACATCAGAAAGATCATACACCATAACCAAGTAAAATTTATCGCAGGAATTCAAGAATGATATAATATCCGCAAATCAATAAACATGATACATCACATAAACACATTGAGATATAAAAATCACATAGTCATATCAATTGATGCAGAAAAAGCATTTGACAAAATACAATGCCCTTTCTGGATAAAAACTCCCAGCAAGGTGGGAATAGAAGGATCATGCCTCAACATAATGAAAGCCATATATGATAAACCCACAGCCAACATCATACTCAATTGGCAAAAACTAAAACCAATTCCTCTGAGAACAGATAACAAGACAGGGATGCACACTCTCACCACTCCTGTTCAACATAATACTGGAAGTATTAGCCATTGAAATTAGACAAGAAGAAGAAATAAAATGTGTCCAAATTGGAAAAGAAGAAGTAAAGCTGTCCTTATTTGTAGATGGCATAATATTGTACATAAAAATACAGAAAGACTCCATCAGAAGCTAATAGACTTAATAAATGAATTGGGCAATGTAGGAGGATATAAAATTAACACCAAGAAATCTATGGCACTTCTATACACCAATAGTGAACTTAGAGAATGAGAGAATAAAAAAGCAATCCCATTTACCTTATCAACAAAAAATTAAGATACTTAGGAATAAACTTAACTAAGGAGGTAAAAGACCTCTAATTGAAAAACTAAAGGACACTGCAAAAAGAGAGAGAGGAAGACATAAACAGATGCAAGAGCATACCATGTTCATGGATTGGGAGAATCAATATCATTAAAATATCCACACTGCCCAAATGAATCTATAGATTCAATGCACTCCCCATATTTCGGAGATCTAGAAAGAACTCTCCAAAGATTCATCTGGAACAAAAAAAGACCCAAATAGCAACAGCAATCCTAAGAAAGAAGAATAAAGTAGATGGCATCTCAATACCAGATTGCAAGCTATATTACAAAGCCACTCTTCTCAAAACAATCTGGTACTGGCACAAGAACAGACATATAGACCAATGGAATAAAATAGAGAATCCAGATATCATCCCAAATCACTATGCTCAATTAATATTTGACAAAGGAGGCATGAACATACAATGGAGTCAAGAGAGTCTCTTCAATAAATGCTGTTGGGAAAATTGGACAGATACGTACAAAAAAATGAAACAAGACCACCAACTTAAATCATACACAAAAAATAAACTCAAAATAAACACGGGACTTAAACAGAAGACGGGAAACCATAAAAATACTAGAGGTATCCACAGGCAGCAAAATTTCAAACATATGCTGAAGGAACTTCATCACTGATACTGCTCCTGGGGCAATGGAAGCTAAAGAGAAAATAAACAAATGGGACTATATCAAAATAAAAAGCTTTTGAAAACTAAAAGCAACCATCAACAAATCAACAAGAAAGCCCACTGTATAGGAGAACATATTTGCAAATGTTAGCACTGATAAAACTTTAATTTCCAACATCTATAGGCAACTTTTACAACTTAATAAAAGAAGATAAATGACCCAATAAAAAAATAGGCAATGAACCTAAATAGAACCTTTTCCAAAGAAGACAGAAGGAGGGCCAAGAGATACATGAAAACATGCTCAAAGTCACTAATTATCCAAGAGATGCAAATCAAAACTATAATACGATACCATCTCACACCTGTCAAAATGGCTATCATCAACAAATCAACAAAGGACAATTGCTGGCAAGGATGTGGAGAAAAAGGAATCCTCATGCACTGCTGGTGGGAATGCAGACTGGTGCAGTCACTGTGGAGAACAGTATGGACTTTCCTCAAAAAACTAAAAATGGAACTCCCATTTGCCCCCGTAATCCCACTCAAAGGAATATATCCCAAGAAACTAGAAATACCAATCAGAAAGGATATATGCACCTCTATGTTCATAGCAGCACAATTTACAATAGCTAAAATTTGAAAACAGCCTAGATGCCGGTCAGCAGATGAGTGGATTAGAAAACTATGATACATCTACACAATGGAGTACTATGCTGCTATAAAAAGAAGGAATTCTTTCCATTTGCCTTATCCTGGATGGAGCTGGAGATCATTATGCTAAATGAAATAAGCCATTTAATAAAATAAAAATACCACATGATCTCAGACATTTATGGATAACAAATAACATTATAAACTGATGAACAAAAAGATAGATACAGAGGCAGTAAAGCATCAAACAAACTGTCAAATTACAGTGGGAAGGTTAGGGAGAGGTGTGGTAGATAAGAGATCAACCAAAGGACTTGTATGCATGCTTATAAGCATAACCAATGGACCCAAGACACTGGGAGATGAGGGCATGTATAGGAATAGGGGGGGTGCAATTAGAAGACATGTACACATGTAATACATTAATAAACATGGAATAAATAAACTCAAAAAATATATGTATGTTTAAAAAAATAAAAATCAATGAAAACATATCCTTGGGTGACAATTTTTAAAAAGCAAAACATTAAGACACTAATATTTACATGGTAATCTAAGTTTGTTGATAGAGTATTAAATTTGATAGTAAAATAGTAATCAAGCTTTCAGATTAATTTAAATTGGCTGATTGAAATAAATGAATACCCAAGAAAATTTAATTACACTGGAAAAAAAGCTATTTTTAAAGTATTAATGAAAATTTCTATTGGTAGTTCATCTCATGGAAAAATTGCTTAAGATGTAATGAACACAAGCTGCGGCTGAGGCACCCACCGAGCAGCCAGGGACCCAGAACACCACTCTCTAGTCGGTGTGGACATGCAGTGGATTCAGAGATCCACACAGCACACAGAAAGGTCAGATTTCTCCTGGGATAGGGTGGGGACTCCTGCCCTGAAGAACAGAGACATGCACGCTATGGGAGCTGGGCTCCGGGAGAGCTGCCTCTGGAGAGGTCCTCGGAGGTGGGGCAGGGTGGGATCCCTAAGTGTGGAGGCAGACTCTCAGAGCTGTTGACAAAGAGGATCTCTGGAAAGCGACTTGATTTTGTCTGAGGCAGAAGGACAGCCTGGAAGTTATTACAGTGTCCCAGCTGCAAAATCCCCACAAACCGGTTTTGAGAACCACAGAGTAGCAGGATTTGAACACAGCCTAGAGAGGTCTTGTGCTTTGTCTCAGAGGTCAATTCCAAAACACTGCCACCCAGTGGATGATGCACAAATTGACTCTTGCATAACCACAAAAGAATAAAGAGATTAAAACACCCACAGTGGAACACAGGGAAGTGTAATAACTTCCCTATGTGAAACAGGAGAGCCAAGCAGAATAATAGTGGAAGTGAATGACCATTCTATTTTTTTCTTTTTTTAATTTTTTTTCATTTTTACACATTTTAATTAAAAAACTATTTTTTTCTTTCCTCCTCAATTGATTTTACCTTTTTAATTATTACATTTTTGTTTTCAACTAGTATTATTACTACTAGTATTTTACGTTTTTGGAAAAAATCAAGTGTCATTTTGTTTTCTCTTTATTTTACTTCAGGATTAGAGTTCTACATTCTATTTTCATTTTCCGTTAGCATAATTTTACTCCATCTCAACCCTACCTTTATGCCAACACTTTCCTCCTAACTTTCCCCATTTTGTTGTCTTGGTTCTCTTTCCTTTTCCAACTTTACATTCTCCTTATTCTTTCTCTTTACCTGGTTAAAATTTTACCCCATTTATATATCTAATTTCAAATCCCCTACTATAAGTCCATACAAACCTCTCTCTTCTTGTCTTCACCAGCCAAAAAGTTGTTTTTTTCTCGATGTCCTTTTGTTGCTATTTTCCTGAACAGTGATTATATCAATTTTTTGAACTTTTTCATGAGATTGTTTTAGCTTATTCTACTTGTTTGATTTTGCTTTTTGCTTGCTTTGTTTTTTACTTCTCTTTTCCCTCGCATCCCTCGATACTAGTTATTTGTAGTTTGTATTAATCTCTAGGTACTGGTTGCTGGCCTAAATTGGGATTAGTGACTCTTCTATTGGAGTTTTCTCCTGACATCTATATTTTGTTCCCCTTTTCGACCTTATCCACTTTCTCTTCTCTCTGACTTTGTTTCTCTTTTTCTTCTCTTTTTTTAAAATTTAACTTTATTTTCTGTTCATTTATTTGGTTATTTTTCTCCTTCTCCCAATTTGATTTTGGCATTCTTTCCTTTCTTTTTTCCCTCATTTTCCTCTTCTTCTTTCTCTACTTACCCCTAATTTGTCTTTCATTGGTGGTCACTTTATTGGTGATTATTAACATCGTGAATACATTTCTGTTCAGTGCCTTGTGTACTGGGTCATGTTGTAGTTTGTGCCTTTGAATCAACATAGGAGAGAGAACTACATAACCAGACACCCAGATAAGAAAGACCATCGGCAGAAGAAGAAACAGCACACATATGACAGATAGGCAGGTATCACCAGAAAACGAAGTAAACGAAATAGAAGCAGAAATAAGTCTGCCAGAGAAAGAGTTCAGAGAAATGACCATAAGGTGGATAAAAAGAATGGAAGAGAAATTCAACAATATGAGTAAGAGCCAAGAGGAAATGAAGAAGACCCAAGAGGAAATGAAGAAGAAGTAAGAAGAAATGCAAGAAGAAATGAAAAAAATGACATCACTGCTTTAAAAAGCTCAATAGAAAACATCAAAAGTAGACAAGAAGAAGCAGAAGACTGCATCAGTGAGCTAGAAGACACGGTATGAAAAAATACCCAAGTACAACAGCTTCTAGAAAAAAAAAATTAAAAAGCAAGAGGAGAGCCTAAGGGAACTTTGGGATGACACGAAAAAAAACACAACATCCGAATAATTGGGGCTCCAGAAAGAGTGGAAACTGAACAAGGATTAGAGAACCTGTTTGAAGAAATAATGACAGAAAATTTCCCCAATATAGGAAAGGAAAAACCCACACAAATCCAAGAAGCTCGTAGAGTCCCAAGAAAAATGAACACCACAAAACCTACATGAAGGCACATTATAATTGAATTGGCAAACACCAATGACAAAGTAAGAATCTTAAAAGTGGCCAGAGAGAAACAGAAAGTTACCTACAAAGAAATCTCCATAAGACAAGCTACTGATTTTTCAACAGAAACTCATCAGGCCAAAAGGGAATGGAATGAAATATACAAAGTCATGCAAAGGAAGGGTCTGAATCCAAGAATACTGTACCCTGCAAGGCTTTCAATCAAAATTGAAGATGAAATCAGAAGCTTCACAAACAAAAAAGGACTAAGGGAATATATTACCACCAAACCAGCAATTACAGTCTGCTGTAATAAAAAGAAATAGGAAGCGAAGAAGGAACTCTGGGCTAAAGACTAAAAATGGCGACAGATAAATACCTATCAATAATAATTTTAATTGTAAACGGATTAAATGCTCCAATCAAGAGACATAGGGTAATTGATTGGATAAGAAAACATGATCCATATATCTTCTATCTACAAGAAACCCATCTCAGAAAAAGAGATGCACACAAATTGAGGGTGAAGGGATGGAAGATGGTATTTCAGGAAAATGGAAATGAAAAAAAAAGCAGGGGTTGCAATACTTAAATCTGACAAATTAGATCTCAAAGTGAAGGACATATCAAGAGATAAAGAAGGCCACTTCATAATACTAAAGGGAACAATCCAACAAGAAGAAATAACTGGTAAACATATACGCACTCAACATAGGAGAACCTAAATACATTAAAAAAAAAAACTCCTGGCGGGTATTAAAGGAGAGATTGAAAGCAATACAACCATAGTAGGAGACTTTAATACCCACTGTCACCACTGGACAAATACTCTAAACAAAAAATAAGCAAAGAAAAATCAATCCTAAATGACTCACTAGAGTAGATGGTATTAATTGACATCTTCAGAACATTTCACCCCAAAGCAACAGAATATACATCCTTCTCCAGTGAACATGGGTCATTTTCAAAGATAGACCACATGTTGGGTCATAGGAAAAGTCTCTTCAAATTCAAGAAGATAGAAATCATATCAAGCATTTTCTCAGACCACAGTGGCATAAAACTGGAAATCAATTATAATAAAAACAATAGAAAGAAATCAAACACATGGAGACTAAACAGCATGCTATTAAACTACAACTGGGTAACCAGAGAGATAAAGGAAGAAATAAAAAATATTATGGCAACAAATGACAATGACAATAAAACAATACAAAATTTAAGGGACGTAGAGAAAGCAGTCTGGAGAGGGAAGTTCATAGCCCTACAAGCCTACTGCAAAAAAAAAAAAAAAAAAAAAAAAAAAAAAAAAAAAAAAAAAAAAAAAACAGGAAACAATGGTAATAAATTACCTAACCCTACAACTCAAAGAGCTAGAAAGAGATCAACGATAAAAGCCCAGTGTATGCAGAAGGAAGGAAATAGTGAAGATCAGAGCGGAAATAAAGAACTTGGAGACCAAAGAAACAATTCAAAAGATCAACAAAACCAAGAGCTGGTTCTTTGAAAGGATAAACAAGATCGATAGACTTCTTGCCAGGCTCACCAAGAAGCAAAGAGAGAAGACCCAAATGAACAAAATCAGAAATGAAAGAGGAGAAATAACAACAGACCCTGTTGAAATATAAAGGATTGCTAAAAAAAAAAAAAAATACTATGAACAACTCTTTTCCAACAAATTGGACAACCTGGAAGAAATGGACATTTTCCTATAAAAATATAATCTTCCAAAACTCAATGAGGAGGAATCTAAACATCTCCATATTCCAATAACTGTGGAAGAAATTGAAGCAGTCATCAAAAAGCTTCCAGAAAATAAAAGCCCGGGACCAGATGGCTACACAGGAGAGTTTTACCAAACATTCAAGGAAGAATTAAAACCTATCCTCCTCAGACTATTCAAAAACATGCAAGAAGAAGGAACACTTTCAAACACCTTCTATGAAGCCAGCATCACCCTAATACCAAAACCAGATAAAGACAACACAGAGGCCAATATCTCTCATGAACATAGATGCCAAAATCCTCAACTAAATTCTAGCAAATTAGATCCAGTAGTACATCAGAAATATCCTACACCATGACCAAGTAGGATTCTTCCAAGGAATGCAGGAATGGTACAATATCCGGAAATCAATAAATGTTATACATCACATAAACAAATTGAGAGATAAAAATCATATAGTCATATCAATTGATGCAGAAAAAGCATTTGACAAAATCCAACACCCTTTCTTTTTTTGTTTGTTTGTTTGTTTTAATTTTTAAATTAAATCTTTACTATTCAGATTATTACATTTGTTTCTCTTTTTTCCCCTCCATAGCACCCCTCCACCCAACTCCCACCCCTCTCTCTGCCCTTAGCTCCCTCCCATTGATCTCATCCATAGGTGTATGATTTTTGTCCAGTCTCTCCCTGTACACCCTTCACCCCTTTCCCCCTAAGAATTAACAGTCCACTCCCTTTCTGTGCTCCTGATTCTATTATATTCACCAGTTTATTCTGTTGATCAAATTTTTAATTCACTTAATTTTTAGATTCACT